>SNQJ01S0013151.1:130041-143004 GCA_010110895.2 Picea sitchensis
CAAATTCAAAGGTTAAGAACAGATAATGGAGGAGAATATGTGAACAATAATTTTACAAGTTACTACACTACACAGGGCATCCAAATGCAACACATTGTTCCATATACACCACAACAAAATGGTGTTGCTGAGAGAAATAACCATACATTAAAAGAAATGGCTAACTGTATGATCCAATCTAAGGGATTGAGTCTAAATTATTGGGTGGAAACCGTCAACTATGAAAATTACATAGTAAATCACACTCCCACAAAGGCTCTTAAAAATATAACACCAAAAGAAGCTTGGACTAAAATTAAACCAGATGTAAGTCACTTTCGTGTATTTGATAGTATAGCATGGGCTCACATTCCTAATGAGAAAACGAAAGCATTGCAGTCTAAAAGTGAGAAGTGTATATATGTTGGTTATTATGAAGATGTCAAAGGTTATAGACTTCATCAACCACATTCTAATGAAATTATTATTAGAAGAGATGTTAAATTTGATGAAATTCTCTTGGCCTGTGAGCCTAATTTGACGATTGTGCCTTCTTCGTCCTGTGAGACATCTTCAACGTTTGTGCCTTATTTTATTCTGGTTTCTTCTTCAGATAATGACAATGAGGATTAAATCCACCTCTGCCTACTCACCTTCCTCCAGATGAGTCCTCTGAACCTGAACCAACACCAGCTCCACCGCTTCCTATATGGGTTTGTTCAACACGAGAAGCAGTTGGTGATCTTTTCGGTGACCCTTCATATCAGCATCAGACACGTTCACAATTCCAGCAAGCCTCTTCTCTTTTGGCTCAAGTTTCAGAGACTCGTGATCCAGAGACATTTTCAGAAGCTTCAGGTCATCCATATTGGGATACAACAATGAATAAAGAGTATCGTTCTATAATGGAAAACAATATTTGGGATCTTGCACCTCTTCCAATAAGAAAAATTGTCATATGTAAATGGGTCTACATAACTAAGTATGCATCATATGGAAGTGTTGAAATCCACAATTCTCGGTTAGTTTCCAAAGTATTTTCCCAAGTTGAAGGAATTGACTATAATGAAACCTTTTCCCCTATAGCTAAAATGCATTCTATCTGCCTTGTTCTTTCCCTTGTTGCTTCACATAAATGGGAAGTCCATCACATGGATGCTAAATCCTCCTTCTTACATGGATATTTGCAAGAAAAAATCTACATGGAACAACCTCCTGGCTATGTCTAGAATGACTCTAGCCTTGTTTGTTTCCTTAAGAAATCTCTTTATGGTCTTAAAGAAGCTCCCTGAGATTGGTATGCCAAAATGGACAACTTTCTTATTAACACTCGATTCTCTAGATTCCATTTTGACCCTAATGTCTATACCAAGAAAGTAGGAATTCATATCATAATCCTTGTCCTTTATGTTGATGACCTTATCCTTACTGGTAGCGACAAAAAACTTTCAAACCATGTGAAAACCAGCCTTAAGAATAAATTTGAAATGGCAGACTTAGGATTTTTGCACTATTTCCTTGGCCTCCAAGTTTTGCAAACCGATAAAGGAATTTTTATTTCCTAGTCTAAGTATGCTTGTGACCTTCTTCGTCGCTTTCACATGGAAGATTGTAAACCAACCCCTTCTCCCTTCCAGTTTGAAGTCAAGATTGCTACCACTTTTACTTCTCTCGAAGTTGATGCCACCTTGTACTGTCAATTAGTTAGTAGCCTCTTATACTTGAATCATACCTATCCTGATATTTCCTTTGTTGTTGGTATTGTTTCCTGGTATATGAAAACACCCCATGAAATCCATTGGAAATCATCTAAAAGGATACTTCTCTATGTCCATGGTATAGTTCAGTTAGGGATACATTACAATTCTGTGGGGACTCCTTTATTGGTTGGTTTCATTGATTCAGATTGGGATAGTTAGTACTTACAATAGGCAAATTGACCAACACTTGATTGACATGACAATTTGGCTTGTTAGAATAAAATTAATTCAATCCCCATAGATTTAAATATGAATATGATAGAAATCAATATCATATATAATTAATTCAATCACAAATTAAAAAAGCGTAGTCTAAAAGTGTTACTATTTGGATGTTTTTTAGTCATATTTTTCTAACCATTTTTGCCAAACATTTAGACAAATTGTTGAAATTGTAAATATCAATTATTAAGATTGCACAATCTAGGTGCAATACGAGTTTTTTATGGTGCTAAATTCATTTATACATTCAAAAATGCAATTTCACCAAAAATTATCCAATTGTATCACGTTTAGACTTCTCCAAATTTAAAATCCATTTTGACAAAAATCAAAACCAAATTTCAGAGTCGTGTTGAATCACACTCTACACTATTTGTGATGATCTTTGTAGAGAAAAATACCATGGGTGGACATCTTGAGTGGTGTTCCTTTTTTCCTAAAGGGTTATTTCAACATCTTGAGTGGTGTTCCTTTTGTCCTAAAGGGTTAGTTAAACTCATTGTCAATGATTACTCTTATGTAGCCATCCGTAGATAACCTAAGGAGTTTGGGTTTCTATAAGTCTACTACTAGGTTTTAGGGTTCAAATCTTAAATGGAGCTTTCTTTTGTGGCTAGGGTTTATCCTAACTGTTGCTCAGTTTTTTGTTTCTATCAAGTGGAATCTATGGTACCTGGAGGTCGTCCAGTGGTAGTCGAGCTCTAGCCACCTAATTGTTGGTGGGAGATAAGTATTAGATATCAACCAACCACAATTGTCGCGCAACTTTGTTCATTGATATAACATGCATAATATTGTCGTTCACATAAGTATACAGTTCTATTCATACTTTCTAAAAGGTATAAGGGAAATGAATGATGGCAAGTGAACATGTTGGGAGAAGTTTATTTCCAAAATAGACACAGAGGGAACATAGATCCGAACACAGGGTGTAAAATATTTATTGTCGATGTTAGGGAGAAAGAAGACAAAACTCCTTTGTTTCTAATCATTCAAAAGAAGCAAATAAATTTAGGTTGAGCAGTAAGTATGGCATACAGTTTGGCTCACATATGTAAACTGATGTGAATATGAGATCGATCACAATATTTATGGTGACATCAAAGGTATCATCATGTCCCCGAATTAGTTTAGAGATAAGGTTCAAAAGGATGGATAGAATAAAAATGGGAAAATAATCAACAGAAGTTGAGAATCCTTATCATGGTATTGGGGTATATGATTGTATTTTTTTGTGTGGTTTTTGACGGGGATATAGGAAACCTAGGGTTTCCACAACTTATATTCAAGTTTTTCGATCAAGAGCTTCATATTCATGTTTGATCTTTGTGAAACCATCACTCTAGAAATATGGAGGTCGATCTGGTTGGATGGAGGTGATGAACCTCTCACATGGAACAATAGAGGATGAAGTTCAACTTTTGGACTACTCAGAGTACTCACTCTCTTAGGACCAAATGTTCTGCACACCTTCCTTGTTGGGAGACTTAGAGACTAAATTCTCTATCAACATGTTTTTTTTTTGGATAATCCTTCTCTAAATAATACCATAGAAAAGTGGATCAGGAATCATTTACTAGAGTCTGGTCCCATTGGTTTCAAGGAAGATCAAATCTATCCTCACAATCCTTTTTTTCCTTCCATGTTGGCATCGAATGGTGGATCCCATGTAAATGATTTTACTATTGGGTGCTTTCCATATGTGTCCATTACTCTCGTCTTCAATATCAATCATTATGACTTGGTCGATGGAAGATATTCATACTATATTGTGAGTCTAGGGTTTTTGGGGAAGAAACTAGAACTTGTAGAGTTGCAAAGTTGTCATCCCAAGGTCCATAATATCTCCATTGGTAGGAAGAAAAAGGGTAATCAGATTGAGATGAAGAGGTGTCTCCTTGGTGGTCTGTGACAATCTTGGGGTGAGATGGATAGTGAATATAGATGGCCAAAAAATGGTTGGTAAGTTTTGTGTTTGTTGGGTCTCTATGTCTTTGATAAATTCTTGGATCCAATAGGAATGGGAACCACTTATTGGCTATGGCCCTATAGTCAAATTGTTGGCCTGTGGTTGGCTAGGATTTATTTTCAGGAGCAAGCATGACACCCTATGAATTCTTAAGGGTTTCTATTTTATGGATAAGAATATAGTATTTTTTAAACCATGACACCGATTGTTTAATGCTCGAGAAGAATTTAAAGCTAGTACCCTAGTGTGGGTCAAATTTTTTAATCTACCTATTGAATTTTGGTTTGATTCTAGATTGAAGGTGATTGGGGATGCTCTAGGCAGTTTTATCAATGCAGATGATAGTTATAAATATAGATCTTCATGCTTAGTGGCTCATATTTTGGTTGAGATTGATATTTGACAAGGTTTGTTTGAATCCATAAAATGTGTCGTGGGTGACAAATTTTATACTAAAATCTTGGATTAATTAAACATCCATTTCAAATGTGCGCATTACCATAATTAGGTACATGTTGTGGAAAATCGTAGGAAGAACTTTCAGAAGAAAGTATGGAAAGATAAGGAAGAAGAAGTGGTGGTAGTTGAAGGAACTACCCTTACTTCTTCTATGAATATTGAAAATCCCAAGGAACATGGTGGATTGGAGGTGAAGTTTAGGTCTAAGTCATAAGATCTGAATGTTTTACAAAGGGGTTCCTTTGCATCAAAGGATTCAGTAGTGGGGGACATGTCCATCCCATTAATTTTAGGTTCACAATAGTTAGAGGTTTGAAATGATATTGTTGCAAACATATATGGAGATCTACATTTTATTGTTTCGCAATGGAACAAGTTGGAACTATATGGAAAAATGTACCATATATTAACCCCCAGGTAAGAAATCTAATTCTTATTCCCACTTGCCTATCTTAGACTATAAAATTCCTAACAGATCTGATTCCAACCAACATTCCAGATGTTCTGATCACTCATTACATAAAAGTCTAGAGATTTCAAAGTCTAGTCCTTTGATTGTTGTAGGAGGTGAAGGCTCCTTCGCTATTGTCATGTCTAGTGATTTTTACCCTTTATTTATACAAATTTATGTTACTCCTTGTGTAACTAATATTAGTTCTCCCCTTACTTCTCATTGGAGTGTTCACTACCATATGAGGCCTAGATCTAACTCTTAGGATAAAGGGGTCTTCAAGGGGGTGGGATATGACCAAATTAGGGAATTTGGTATTTTAAAAGTAGGACACAAATCGACACTCAAACAGGCTCAAGAGAAAGTGGCTAGGGAGGTTCACCAAGGTAAAAAGAGACTCATCTCATGGAAGGAATAATTTTAAGGATGGAAGTTTATCTCAGAATGTAGAAACCTTGGCAAATCTTACTAGTCCTTAATATGCAAACTATAGAATATTTGGCGATATTCTTTTAAAAAGATTCAAATTTATAAGGATTTTTATAGTTTCAATAAAATTTGTGCGATTTTTAAGGTAAAATAATTTTATTCTATAGGATTTGGGAAAATCGTTTTTAGAAAAAGTGAAAATTGGTGAATTTGTTTTTGGGAAAAAGCATGTAAAATTATGCCATGGGACAAATTTAGCCCCTAAGTTTTTCCCTGTCTCAGGGATTTTTAGAGAAAGAAATACCCCTAAGGTGGTTCTTCCATGAAGATATTATCTGTTAACATGAGAGGCTAGGGGGGTAGGTTAGAAAAATATCTCTCAAATGGTTGGTGGAGTTGGACAATCTTGATGTATTAATGATTCAAGAAACTTTGGGGAAAGGGTATCCTTTGGTCCTTGATTTGAAGAATATGTTTGGTGCTTGGGATTTCTATATTTTGGATTCAAATGTTTTTTCCGGTGGAATAATTTATTGGTTTAATAAAAATATTACATATGCAATTGTTTCATTGTATGCTTAGGTATTTGCATAGTTATACACAACAAGAGTCTGAGCTACTCTCTGACCTTGCTCAATGTGCATGGACCCTATGAGGGTAAGCAACGATTTTGGGACATTTTTTTTCATTAAATTTTTTTCTGTTGGATAATCTCATTGTTGGGGGAGATTTGAATATCACTTTCGACATGGATGAAATTTGGGGCACCAATGTCGAGGAAGATAGACTAACTCATTATTTTGTCGACAAACTTCAATTGGCAAGTTGGGTAGACATAGAGATTGTATAGCTTTGGCCAACATGGAGTAATAATAGATCTGGTCTAGAAGGGTTAGATAAAAGTATAGATTGGTTTCTTGCACACAATGCTCTTTGGAGAGGGTGGAAAGATACAAAACTTGGGTTGGAAAGGTTACATGTTTGGATCACTTTCTTATTGTACTTGAACTAAGTCATATTCTTCTAGTATTTATCAAACCAGAATTGTCTAAATCCTATGATAGGGTGTCCTATCTCTATCTAAGGCTTCTTCTCATTCATATTGTCTTTGATATACCTATGGTGAAATGGATAATGGGTTGTGTGAGATCCTCTTACTTTGTTGTTTTAATTAATGGTTCTTGTTAGAAAAACATGATCGCGGAGCAATAAAATAAGACAAATGAAGAAATAAAACACAAAAGATACACACTACAATATAGACACGGATATATGTGGTTCACACAGTGTGGGCTACATCCACCATAGAAATTTCCAGGTCCTTCCTTTTTATTATCTAGCAAAATGAAGGGATACAACCTACAACAAACCCATTGTAACTTCCTCTGCTTTCTCTCATAGTCTCATCTCTCATAATACAATAAACACACACCTACATAGCTGCAATACAATTCCCTCATAAAACATAGTTTCCTTGTAGGGAAAAAAACCCTAAAATAACTTCTACCGTCATACCTACGAACTTATAATGAACGATCCATATTGACTACGAAATTACAATATTTTACAAGGCAATTTTTCCTTCGGGGGCTTTGCCCCTGAAGCCCTGGGACGTCGCCCTCGAACACCTGTCGGGATCCCGTTGGCCCCCAGCCCACACAGGGGGGGAAATCCCCCCTGCAACCCCACCCCCCCCTTGTGGACGGGTGTACAGTATTCATGGGGTATAAACACGAGTGAAAACAAAAACCTTTGAATCAGAAAGATAATCAGGCTCCACAACCAACAATCTCCCACTTGGAGAATAATCACAACAACTCCAATGTTGATGTACTTGCTAGACTATGATCCACCTTGGACCTGGAAAATTTATCATCTTCACCTTCATGCTTGAAGGCCAACCGAAATTGAGCAAGAACTCAGTTTCTCCCTGGTTACTCCCTTTGTTAACATGTTTGTAGGATTATGGCTAGTATGTATATTTTCCAACTTCAAATGTCCATCTTCCAAGACGAATCGTATGAAATGGTACCTGGGTTGTATATTCTTAGTATTTGAATGGAAGGTTGAGTTATTTGCAATATGAATGGAACTCTCACTATCATAGTACAATATGTTATTCTCCTGCTTCTTTCCCAATTCCTCCATAAACCTATGTAACCAAATCATTTCTTTACTATCCTTTGTAGCAGCAACATACTCTGCTTCGGTTGCTGAAATTGCAACAACCTTTTGTATTTTTGGAATACAACTTAATGTTGTTCCACCTACAATAAAAACATACCATGTGGTGCTCCTCCTGCTATCTTTATCACCTGTCATATATGAATCAACATATTCCTGTGAATAGTGTCTAAACCTCCAAAACATAATGCATGAGTAGAAGTACCTCTCAAATACCTGAGAATCCACTTTACTTCCTCCCAATGTTCTTTACCTATATTTTTCATATACTTGCTCACAATTCCCACTGCATGTGAAATATTTGGTCTTGTGCAAACCATCACATACATTAATCTCCTAATTGTTGATGAATAAGGGACTCTAGACATGTATTCTATCTCCTCTTGTGTCCTGGGACACATTTACTTATTTAATTTGAAATGGTTGGCCAAATTTTTACTAAATGGTTTTTCATTCTCCATTCTAAACCTCTCCAACACCTCTCTATGTACTCACCCTGAGACAATGTTAATTTGTGATTTTTCATGTCTCTTGTTATTCTCATACCAAGGATTTTCTTTCTAGCACCCAAATCCTTCATCGCAAATGAATTAGCTAATTTCTTCTTGAACACATTTATATCCTGCATATTATACCCTACAACAAGCATGTCATCTATATACAATAGCAAGATAATATAGATTTCATTTTCTATCCTTTTAAAATAAACACAATGATCAAAATGACATCTACTATAACCTTGTTCTATCATAAACCTATCAAACTTCAAATACCACTTCCTTGGAGCTTTCTTTAGGAAATACAAGCTCTTCTTCAACCTGCATACCAAATTCTCCTTTCCTTTGACCTCATACCCCTATGGCTGCGACATATAAATCTCTTCCTCCAAATCCCCATGGAGAAAAGTTATTTTTACATCTAATTGTTCAATATGCAAATATTCTACTACCACAAGACTTAAAATAGTCCTAATTGAATACATTTTAACAACAGGAGAAAGTATTTCATCAAATCTATACCTTTATTTTGTGCAAACCCCTTTACAACAAGTCTATCCTTGTACCAATTTTTTCCTCCATCTTCTTCCTTCAACATATAAACACATTTATTCAGCAAATGCTCTTTTTTCTGCAGGAAACTGAACCAAGTCCCAAGTTTGGTTATTTACCAAAGAATCCATTTCATCTTTCATGCCTTTCTCCCAATTCTTTTTAGTGTCTACCTGCATTTCCTCTTCATAACTTTTTGGTTCACCAGAATCAATCAACAATAAATAATACAATGAAAAAGAGTATTGTTCAAGGGGTCTACTCAGCCTGGTAGATATTCTAATAACACTTGTAGGAGTTTGAGGTTCATGTTGCTCATGTTGTTGTACATTTTGATTTTCTAGTACCTTTGGAATTTATTTTTCAGTGATCTCATCAAGCACTATGTATTTTGGTTTTTCTTTTCCCTATTTCTTTCCCTGCAACTGATCTTTGTACATGACCTTCTCATTGAATATGACATCTCTACTCCTAATGATTTTGTGATTTTCATAATCCCACAAGCGATAACCAAAATCATGAACGTTGTATCTAATAAAGGTACACTTATTGGATTTTTCCTCGATCTTTGTTCTATTTTATTTATCAATATGGACAAATGCTTCAGAACTGAAAGTCTTCAAAAAATATTTTTTTACCTTTTTACCTATCCATGCCTCCTCTAGAATGCCACCATCCAAAGAAATTCAAGGTCCTATGTTTATCAAGTAAACAACAGTATCTATAAAATCTTCCCAAAACTGTAAGGGCAACCCTACATGCAATTTCATACTCCTTGCATGCTCCATGATGGTCTTGTTCATCCTTTCTGACACACCATTTTCTTGTGGTGTTTCTGGAACTATATTCTCTCTATGAATCCCTTGGTATGAACAATAATCATCAAATGCCTTGCTGCAGTATTCACCTCCATTGTCTGATCTGATACAGTTCAACCTTTTTCCTATCTCATTCTGAACCAAAGCTTTCCATTTCTTAAAAGTATCAAAAACATCATATTTTTGTTGAATGCAATAAACCCAAGTTTTTCTAGTTGCATCATAAATAAAAGTAAAATAATAACGAGAGACACCAAAAGATCATACCTAAGATGGTCACCATACATCTGTATGCACAAGCTCTAACTTTTCATTCTTCTTTACCTTTCCAAGTCTGACAAATCTGACTCTCTTTTGTTTTCCATAAACACAATGCTCACAGAAATCAAAATCAATTTGTTTAAGATCTGGAAACAAATTTATTTTGTGAAGTATCTACATCCCCTTCTCACTCATGTGTCCAGGCCTATGATTCCATAGTTTTGTATCCACTTCTATAAAAGCTAAAGAGATAGAAGAATCAATATTACCAGTACATAAATACAATGTGCCTACCTTCTCTCCTTTTTCTATCATTAGTGATCCTTTGGTGACCTTCCACACCTTATATGTAAATATATATATACAACCTTCACTTGCCAACTTCTCTATTGAAATTATATTTTTCCTTAGATCTGGAACATATCTTATCTCTTTCAATAACCATTGGTTTCCATTCTTTTTCTTTATTTGTACCTTACCCATTCCAAAAATTTTGCATGGTGCATCATTGCCTAAATGAACCTGTCCAAAATCAACTTGAAAATAATCTAGAAAATCTTTCTTATGGGGTGTGGCATGAAATGAAGCCCTTGAATAAACTACCCAAGACTCAGAAATATTATCTATATAAAGAATCAAAGCATATTGTAACACATCACCTGTTACATTTTCTTCTTGATTTTTCTCTTGTTGTCCATCTCTTTGCTTCTTTGAAGCTCTGTAGTCTTTCTTCAGATGTTCTTTCTTCCCACAATTCCAAAACTATATCTTTCCCAGTCTAGATTTGGATCTTCCCTTCCTATAATTCCCACGGTTCCATGAACCCTTTTCTCTATCCTTTTGTCTTCCCTTTTTCTCCATAGTCAACGCATTACTTGATGTCTCACCTGTGATTTTTCGTCACATTTCCTCGCTAAGGATAACACCAACAACATCATCAAATTTTAGAGTGTTTGAACCAGAGACAGAGTTACTTACATCCATGACCAAGCCATTCCAAATTTCTGTGAATGAGAACAATATTAGAAGAGTAATGAGCTCATCATCAAAGTCGAATTTTATAGAACTTAGCTGAATAGTAACTGTATTAAATTCATTTAAATGATCTGCAAAAAACCCACCTTCTGACATCTTCATATTAAATAATCTCTTCATTAGAAATACCTTATTGGACACCGAGGGTTTTTCATATAGTTTAGCCAATGCATCCATCAACTCCTTCGTTGTGTTTTCTTTTGAAATATTGAAAGCCATCAATGCTGCCAGGTTCAACTGTATCATTCCTAGTGCCTTTCTATCAAGAACCTCCCATTCTTCGTCCTTCATGGTCGTTGGCATCTTTTCTATTCCACCCAATCATAGGAATAGATCCTTTTGATATAAATAATATTCCATATGAATCTTCCATAACTGTAGTTTTGGCCATTAAATTTCTCGACCCTAAAATTTCCATCTTTCGCCATTGCTCCCACTCAAACCAAGAACCCTCTTTTCCTGCGAGTTACCTTTTTCTTTGATACCAGTTGTTAGAAAAATAGGATCGCGGAGCAAAAAAATAATACAAATGTGGAAATAAAACACATAAGACACACAATACAATAGATACATAGATATACATGGTTCACCCAGTGTGGGCTATGTTGAGCCCTTCATTTTTGGGAAGGAATTGCACAAGTTTTGACTAAGCACAAGTTGCGCAAACTCCATCAGAGGCCGGGAGAAAGAGAAACAGAAAGAAGTTGCGAAAGTCAACGAAGCAACAAACGATTGCAAAAGAGCAAGAAAGCATGCAAGCCGAGAAGGAATACATAACCCAACTATATATATAGGGCTGAACATAATTGTAAAAGGGATAGTTTGTGGGTTGGTTGGTTGGTTGGTTGGGTTGAGTTGAGTCAGGTTGGTCAGATTCGCCTAGGTTTTGGGATTAGTTGTTGATAATTGTTGTAAGTCGAGGGAAGAAAATTCTGTGTCTGTAATGAATTGGAACTGACAGTTGGAAAATTATAGCTATGTGACATGAGTCCAGAGCCAAGAGTCTGTACCGAGTCCCATTGTGTAATTCTGAGTCTGTAATCAGAGAAAGATCCTAAAGATAATATGAAGCAAGACCAAATTTCCAAATATGTTGTGTCTTTGTATGTTTACTTATGCATTACAATGTTTCCTTATGGCTTATGAGTTCTATTTGATGGTTCTACATTTAAATTCTTGCTCGCAATGTAAGTAGGTTCAATTCTTGCATTTATATGTTTCAGATCTATTCATGTCTCTCACGCAAGAACATGAATGAGTTTTGAAGGCTCTATGGATCCTTTTTAGTCTTTTCCCTACCATTACCTATCTATCTGTGTCAGAGGCACTTCGGGTGAGACTTCTTCTCTTTGGAGGAGATGAAAATGCTAGCACTCTAGACTACACGTTACCTTTTGTTGGTAACCTGAGAAGGACCCTGGTCTGATCAAACTCATGCCAACAAAATGGTTTCATTGTCAGTACCTGTGTTAAAAGGGAACCTGTAGGGATAATTCTACCACCGATCCATAGATCTGGCATTGATCAATGGTGGGAAAGGAAATGTGATGCCTTCATATGGAAAGAAGCGAAACTGAGGAGAAAATCAAGGGAAAACACTCGCGAAGAAATATTTTAATCAGAAAGATCGAGCGACCAGTATGAGATTTTCTGGGTTAAATTCTTGGAAGAATTTTTTCACTGGATAAAGAGGCTCCAAGAAGCTTCAGAGTTCCAGGGATGGGCCAAGAAGATCTGTATACCAAAAAGTTAGCAGCACTCCAGAGGCTAGATTTCCCAGTTACACGAGCTATGGATTTATGGGTTAGCACTACACTAGAGGGATACATAATCAAATTTGTAGCAGAGAACCACCAGTATTTCTCACAGGCAGAGGCAATTTTCAAGAAAGACGGAAGGGGAAGACTGTTGAGAGAGACACCCCTATGGATTAAAGTTTTCTTGATGGAGGAGGGGATGTTGATTATGTCCACGACCGAGATGGAAACATAAACACCCTCGCTTGGGGTAGGGAGAGATGGGTTCAGAGTCATGGCATGAGAGAGGGGAAGGGTTCTTTGAAAAATGGGGGGGAAACAATAAGAAATGGACTCAAGAGATGAGATAGCCTTGAAGAGTGTTGTAGGAAAATCTCCCTGCGAACAGGTAGATCACCTCTAAGAGCTTGACCCTAACTCTAGACACAAAATGCTTAACATGGACACTGACTTCCTTTCAAATCCATCTAAACTAACACATGAGAAGGAAGGATGACATAGGTACATTTTATCGACATTTGTCCCTGCACGCTCCGAGTTGCGCTCCAATCCTTTTGCTCCTCGCTGAGTTCTGTGGACAAAACAAGATA
>SNQJ01S0013152.1:28696-54132 GCA_010110895.2 Picea sitchensis
AATCCTTCTTCCTTGTTTGAGAAGAATAGGGCAGATAGCCCATCGCTGATAATCTATACTGAGGGCATATATTCTTTCATATCTCACAAACGTGAGTGAAATATTGGCCTAGATGTTTCAGTTTGTTTTAACAATATTTTTCTGTGCAGGTTGGCATCAGATGATTGTTATGGAGACTGCCTATCTCCAGACAGTAGAAATACACTACTGTGGTGGATTTGTTCCACTATTTGTGACTATGTGTCATGGATTGAGTAGTTTTGTACTACCTTGAATAAACACAGGTGTGTTCTATCAATTGATATTGTACCAGTTGTCATAGGAGATTATCCAGTTGGATAATAATGATGGTGATTGTATTGCTACCAGTTGAATGGTCTGTTGTGCTCAAGACCATACCTCCCTAGCTAGGTGAGAGTGTTAATATTATGGTAGATTCAGGAGGTATGAACCTCTATTGTGACCTATGAAGAGATTAGAATACTCCGGAAGGAAGCAAAGAAATGAATGAAACCCTAGACAAGTTGTCGGCTGCAAAAATATATTTAAAATGAATTTATTAGTACCCAAAAGGAGAAGTCGGCCCCAGTAAGACTTCCCAGACTACTATAAATACAGGGTGTCAGTTCTCATTATTCACATCTTACCAGTTGCAGAGAGAACTAGATCTGCGCAGGTATAGTAGCAGCTTGTGCGCAAGTTTCTAGGAAGGTGTGCACTAGCCTCTGGGTGGGATTATCTTATCAACTTGGTTTCTATTCTTTCCTGGTGCATTAGCCTCTCTTGGCTATTAGATTTCTACCAGGATTCTCTTCCCTATCAAGGTCAAGGTGCTCGGAGGGTGGCTTCGACCTATGGTTGGGTGACGAGGGTATCATCAATGGTAAAATGAGCACAATCTTCTATATTCTAACACAATCGTTCTTGATCGTTGATCTACTTCGAGAGCCTTCTCGATCGTTGGATCACTTCAAGTGGAAGGATAGGATAAGAAAAAATGTTGAGATCTTGATTACCTGAAGTCCTGATAGCCGTTGGATCACTTTAAAGTGGAAGGACATGATAAACAAAGAAGAAGAGCCATTGGATTTAAACCAAGGCAAAGAAGCATCGCAGACATCTCGAGCCATAGATCTAAGATCATGATCAACAAACATCATTCATTTTGGGTTAAAATTTGTGAGGAGTTTACACTTCAGAGAATATCACTTTGGAAGAATTATGAAGTGGAGATATCGAATTACTTGAAGTCTCGTAGGTCGAAATTTTGAAGTCACTCTCAACGGTCGATCTAAGATACATTTCAAATAGTATTCTGACCATAAGATCAAGGATATGAATATGTGCCACATCGGGAGATCTACATCAGCAAACCATGCGAGCAAGGACATGTGGCACAATTAGATAATGACAAGTGTTAAGATGAAATCGACAGTTCAGGTACGTGTAAATCACTAATTTGAGTGACATGTGGCATAAATTTGGCCCATGCCATGTCAACAAGTGACGTCAGCAAGTGACGTCAGCAAGTTACGTCACTCCAGGAGTTTTACTTCGGGAGTTTCACCACCATCAAATGACCTAAGTCTCTAAAGCTGAAGACTGGAAGTAAATGAGAGTCATTCATATCAAACTCTTGATCAAGTCATCCATCTCATCATGTGATTAAAACATGACCATTGATCTTGACAAGTGATCAAGCACTTATTTAACTTAGCACCTGGGCACCACTTTTGGTTGTATGGAATAAAAAAATTAAGGGTAAAATAAGGAAGCACTTAAATGGATAAGCCTGTGGTTATGCATCTGTGGTCACATATAAATAGTTTGAAGGAATCCCCTCTGCAAAAATCAGTTTCTGCAATATTTCCAGAGATATAGAATCAATTTAAAAAGAAATTGATCCATACCTGTGATCAATTTACGAAAAGAACTCTGACTAAGTTAAAAGAATTAACATTAATATTTGAATAATAATAGTGATTATTGTTAATGTTAATGAAGAGGTGTGATGGTCCAAAGAGACACAATGTTTCATATCTCACACCATTTGGAAAAGTATATAAATGAAAAAGAGAGGTGAGAAGAATGTGTCTCTTTAGTCCAGATAAGAAGATAAGAAACAAAAGCATCTTCCAGGAAGGAAAGCGGAAGATACTTATGCAGTGAGGTTGGAAGGGAGGAGCATGGAAGGATTCATATCCTTACTAAGATAATTGTAAAATAAGGGAGTTGGTGCTTCCTAGGGTTGGTGTCCTAAATATAAGGGAGTTGGTGCTTCCTAGGGTTGGTGCCCTAAATACAAGGGAGTCGGTGCTTCCTAGGGTTGGTTCCCTAAATACAGGGGATTTGGTGCTTCCCATGGTTGGTTCCCTGAAGATGAGGGAGTTGGTTCTTCCTAGGGTTGGTTCCCTAAATAAGGGGGATTGGTATCTCCTAGAGTTGGTGATCTAAAGAGGATTGGCGTCCTTCACTATTCTTTATAACTTGTAATTGTTGTTAAATACAATTATTTTATTAATTTTTCATACAATTCATTGTTGATTCATTGTGATAATCAATAAAATATAAAAACTAACTGCTAATTGTTGAAAAAGGGTAATATTGATTTAGCCCCCCCCCCCTCTTAGTATTCCAACAATTGGTATCAGAGCAAGGTTCCTTCAGTACAGTCTAACAACTGAAAGGTAGATCCTGAAGATGGATCAAAAAGAGGGAATGTTTAACAACAAAGCACCATTGTTCAATGGAGGAGGCTATGCTCCATGGAAGGTAAGAATGAAAAACTTATTGTTGGCTCTTGGTTTTGATATCTGGAAATATGTTGTAGATGGTTACACTGCACCAACTACTCCACCCAAAGACGTTGTAGGAAATAAAATCTGTAATGACAACTCAAGATTAGTTAGTGGAATTCTAGGAGGGTTGACTAATTCTATATGTGTGAATTTTGTGCATTGTAAATCAGCCAAAGAAATCTGGGACAATTTGGAGGTTGTATACATGAAGGAGATGAAAAAGTCAAGGAAGCCAAACTATAGACCTATAGAACTCAGTTTGAAAACCTGAAAATGAAAGAAGAAGAAAACATTGTTGAATACTTTCATAGGGTGGACAAAGTGGTCAATTCGATCAGATCAACAGGAGAAGAACTTGAAGATAAACCTATTGTGAAAAAAATACTAAGGTCATTACCTATGAGAAATGATGCAAAGATCTCTTCAATTGAAGATAGGTATGATCTTGACACACTCACAATTGTTCAACTCCGTAGAATTTTTACAGCATATGAAATGAGAACATGGAATGAAAAATCATCAAAAAGGGAAACAACCTTTAAAGGATATAAAATGAAGCAGGAGGAAAAGACCAATGAAGAGTTATCAAATATATCTGATGAGGAAACTTCCAACTTCATAAACAAACTCAAGAAATGGATAGGGAAATACAAAGGGAGGATTCCTCTAATATGTTTTAACTGTGGAAAAATTGGACACATTGCCAATAAGTGTCACCATCCTAATCAGAAGGAAAATGATGACGAAAGAACCTTAAAAAATCAGAAATCCAAAACTAATAATGAAAATAAATTCTACAAGAAAAAGAAAACATTCTTTACCCAAGAAGACAGTAGCTCATCAGAAGAAAATGAAAAAGACAAACCAAAGATTCTATTTATGGGGATAAAAACTCAAGATGATAGTCATTCAGGAGATGAGGAAGAAGGGAACTTTGAAGAAGAAATCCTTAGTGTAATTGAAGAACTAGGAAAAACTAAAAAACAAAATAGGGTACTAAGAGGAGAGCTTCTAGATATTAGAGAAGCTACTAAATCAAGAGAGAGGGAAGTTTCCAAAACCCTCAAGGAGTCACTACAGACCATCGGTGATTTGAAGTCCCAGGTCTTGGAAGCTAATAAAACTAAAGAAATCATTTTAAAATAACTTAGTGATTAAAAACAATCATGTGAGAAACTAGAAGCTGAGATTAAATTGCTAAATGGTGAAATTGAGAAAGAAAAGAAGGCATCACAATTTGAAAATAGTTCAAAAATCCTGGATGAAATTATCAGTAGTTAAAGGTCACCAAACAACAAGATTGGTTTGGGATACACTCAAGACTCAACTTCTACATTACAAGGATCTGTCAAGAAACAAATTAGTTATGCAGATATTCTGAAAAGTTCATTAAAAAAGGAACCCTTAAGAAGAGAAGATAGTAATCCAAATATGATACCATTGAACATTGTTCCACATAAACAAAAATCAACATTTCCCACTAAAGTAATAAATGACAAGAAGAACACAATCACCAGAAGGAATGATCTTAATAAATATCTAATCATTGGATACTATTACTCTTGGAATAATTTTAGACATAAGGAAGTACACTACAAAGCTTATGGACAATACAATGATAGAAATGTCCATAGATATACGAACAATAAGTACGATACAAATAAAAGACAAACAGAGTGAAAAGAAGCCTTATATGAAAGAAATCATGGATGTTAGTGGTATATTGACAATGGATGTTCCAAACACATGGCTGGAGATCAACGTAAAATTCTCAAGTTAAATAAGAATGGAAAAGGAAAAGTAACTTTTGGAGATAACATGTCATCCATGATACTGGCAAAGGGCACTGTTAGTTTAGGAAATAATAAAACCAAAGAAGAAGATGTACTTCTGGTAGAAAATCTCAAACCTAATCTCTTAAGTGTAAGCCAAACATGTGATCAGGGTCACATACTTACTTTTGATTCTCAGAAATGTGAGATTAGAAACAAGGACACTAGAAAGATAGTCGCATTCGCACCAAGAACATCTAGCAATGTGTACATCCTAAATATAGATAAAGAAGAAAAATGTTGTTTAATCCAAGTAGATGAAAGTTGGTTATGGCATAAAAGGTTGGGACATTTAATCTTTGACAAATTTATCAAATCCAACAAGAAAGAGACATTTAGGGACCTACCAAAAATGATTAAGCCTTTAGATCCCATTTGTAACCATTGTCAAATAAGAAAGAAAACATGAGTTAGATTCAAAACAAAAGAACACTCCACAACAAAACTATTAGATATTATTCACCCAGATCTATGTCGACCTACTAGAACCAAAAGCACTTATGGTGAAAATTGTTTTATGTTGATTATTGATGACTACACAAGACTGACCTAGGTTTTCTTTTTAAAAGAAAAATCACAAGCCTTTGAGAAATTTAAAACATTTAAAGCTCTTGTAGAAAATGAAACATATCTCAAAATTAAATGGNCTAGGAAGAAGTTATGATTGTTTTACCTGGAACACCTTCTTGAGACTAGTCAATAGGACTAGTTAGATACCCTATCTTACACAGGGTGTATCTACAAATTTAAGATGACCCAGAAGATGAACTTTTTACCACAGATACCTTACTAATTTTTGTGAATATCTTCCATATTTCAGGTCTGAAACGTTATAGAAAATTGTTTATAGCGAAAATTCTGCAATGACTCAGTTTAGGATGATTCCAGAACCCTATCTTGTACAGGTTGTATCTCCGAAAGTATAAGGCCTCAGGAGCTAAAATTTCAACCCAAGGTACCTTGATCCATATACTAAATATCCTCCAAGTCTTTCCTTCCGAAACATTGTAGAAAAAAAGTTATAGCGAAAATTCTAAGGTGTCTCAGATGTAGCAGCGAAACCCCAAGACCTTGAGCTCTGATACCATATGTTAGGAACCAAATATCAATATAGCATAGAAAAACCTCATAAAAAGTACTCAATGCCTTGAAAAAGAGATAATTTCAGATAATAAGCCTCTTCAAGGGGGCAACCTCCTTTTACCCCACTTAAATGTTCAAGTACAAGATGATTCCAAATAAAAATGTCTCCTTGGTATATATAGGAGAATAGGAGGTATAATTACAACTAATGGAATAAAGCCGACATAAATAAAATAACATTACTAATATAATATGCCCCAATTAAGGGGTAATGAGCCAATACTAGGGCTTAACAATTGTAGATTGCCAAAATATGATAAAAAAACAAATATTCCCCATAATAAAAAAGAATGGAAGAAAAAGAAAACAGAGTGCAATGTAGCATTATATGTGAGAAATCAAGAGTGTCAGTGTTATACAGACAGTGGATGTTCCAAACACATGACTAGATATCAAAGTAAATTTCTCAAGTTAAATAAGAAAGGAAAAGGAAAAGTAACTTTTGGAGATAATATGGCAGCCAAGATACTGGGAAAAGGCAATGTTAGTTTAGGAAATAATAAAACCAAAGAAGATGTAATTTTGGCAGAAAATCTCAAACCAAATATTCTAAGTGTAAGTCATAATTGTGATCAAGGTCACATACTTACTTTTGATTCTCATAAATGTGAAATCAGAAAAAAGGACACTGGAAAGCTAGTGGCAGTTGCACCGAGAACATCTAGTAATGTGTACATCCTCGATATAGAAGAAGAAAAATGTTTCTTAAGGAAAGTAGATGAAATTTAGCTATGGCATAGATGGTTGGTACATTTAATCTTTGAAAACTTGATCAAATCCAATGAAAAAAAAAAAGTTAGGAACCTGCCAAAAGTGATTAAGCCTTCATATCCTATTTGTAAACATTGTCAAATAGGAAACCAAACAAGAGGTAGGTTCAAAACAAAAGATCATTCCACAACTAAACCATTAGAACTTATTCACACAGATCTATGTGGACCTATAAGAACCAAAATCACTTATGGTGAACATTATTTTATCTTGATTGTTGATTCTACACAAGACTGACCTGGGTTTTCTTTTTAAAATAAAAATCAGAAGCCTTTGAGAAATTTAAAATATATAAAGCTCTTGTTAAAAATGAAACAGATCTAAAAATTGAGTGTCTAAGATCAGACAATGGAGGATAATTCACCTCTAAAGAGTTCACTCAATTCTGTGAAAATCATGGTATCAAAAGACAGTTTTCATCTCCCGGGACTCCTCAATAGAATGGAGTGGTATAAAGGAAAAACATAACAGTTCAAGAAGTTGCAAGAGATATGCTAAATGAAGCCAAACTTCCAGATAAATTTTAGAGAGATGTAATCCACAGAACAATTCACATACTTAATAGAGCTTAGTTGAGACCCAGTCATGACAAAACCCCTTATGAACTATGGTTTGGGAGGCTAGCCTCTGTAAAATACTTTAGAATTTTTGGAAGTAAATTTTACATAAATAATGATGAAGATAACCTAGGAAAGTTTGATCCAAGATCTGATGAAGGAATATTCTTAGGATACTCATCGAATAAAAAGGAATATAGATGTTATAATCTCAGACTACTAAAAATAGTGGAAAGTGTAAATGTAAAAATAGATGATCTAATAAAGGGAATATCCCAAGGCTTTGATAAAAAATCTCAACAAAAAGATGATGATGTAAAATCTCAACAAGAGGATGATGATGTAGAATATCAACAAGAAGATGATGATGAAACACAAGAAAATTAACCTCACACTGATGAAGAAGACAATGAAGAAAATCCCTTTCCAAGAGCTCCATCAAAAAGAGTTCAGAAGAATCATCCTGAAAGCCGGATCATTGGAGATAAAAGTGCAGGAGTGGAAACAAGAAGGAAACTAGATTTTGACTCAGAACAAGCAATGTTATCCCTAATTGAACCTAAATTAGTTAAAGAAGTTGTCAAAAGTAAATATTGGATAAAATCAATGAATGAAGAACTAGATCAAATAGAGAAGAATCAGACTTGGGAACTAGTTCCAAGACCCAAGAACAAGAATGTGATAGGAACTAAATGGATCTTCAAGAACAAATTAAATGAAAATGGGTAAATTATGAAGAACAAAGCCATATTAGTCTGCAAAGGATATTCCCAAGTAGAAGGTATTGATTTTGAAGAAAATTTCACTCCAGTAGCAATACTTGAGGCAATCAGAATGTTCCTAGCATTTGCATGCTTCAAAAATTTCAAAATTCATTAGATGGATGTCAAATCAGTATTCTCTAATGGAACACTAGAAGAAGAAGTCTACATTGAGCAACCATAAGGTTTCATGTTATCAAAAAACCAGGACTTTGTGTGCATGTTGAAAAAGTCTCTGTATGGTCTTACACTAGACCCCAAAGCATGGTTTTATAGGTTTGATCAGTATCTACAAAAACAGGGATACAAGAGAGGGACTACTGACAACAACTTATATATCAAAATTGAGGATCAAAACATTATTGTTGTGGTAGTATATGCATATGACATCATATTTGGGAGTAATCTCACTACACTAAGTAGAAAAATTGCAACCAAAATGCAAGACGAGTTTGAAATGTCTATGCTGGGAGAACTATCATTCTTCTTAGGTTTACAAGTAAATCAAATAAAAAATGGAATATTTGTTTCCCAAACCAAATATATCAAGGAAATGTTGAATAAATTCCAAATGGAAGATAGTAAACCTATGGGTACTCCAATGGCCATTGAATGTAAACTAAGTCTCAAAGATGACTCACCAAAAGTAGACCAAATGGTGTATAGATCTATGGTTGGAAGTTTTCTCTATTCAACAACAACAAGACCTGACATCATATAGGTTGTAGGACTCGTGGGGAGATTTCAATCTGCGCCTAAATAAACCCACTTAAAATAAGTAAAAAGAATATTCAAATACCTTAAAGGCACCCTAGAACTAGGATTATGGTATCCAAAAGATAAACAATTCGATCTAACCGCATATATTGATGCAGATTGGGAAGGTAGCATCGATGATAGTAAAAGCACCAGTGGAGGAGCATTTTTCTTAGGAAAAATTCTGGTAGCATGGTCAAGAAAGAAACAAACATCCACATCACTCTCTACAATAGAGGTATAATACATTGTTCTTGCATCTTGTTGCACACAAGTTCTTTGGATGAAGCAAACTCTAGAAGACCTACAAATAAAATATAATGATCCTATTACTATTAACTATGAAAACACTAGTGCCATAAGTATCTCTAAAAATCCATCCATGCATTCGAAAACCAAACATATCCCAATTAAATACCATTTCCTAAGAGATCAGGTCACCCAAAAAATATTTAAAATAATATATCTAGACACCAAAGAAAACATTGCAGACATTTTTGCAAAACCTCTTCCCAGGAGTACTTTTGAAAATCTCCGACATAAATTAGGAGTAATTCAAAAACCTCATTAAAAATCGAATGGTCAGGGGGAGCAACCCTTTTCCATTGATGTCAAAGGGGGACAGTAACTTCATAGAGAAAAGCATCATCACAAGGGGAGTTTGTGTATGAATTTAGAGTGTTTCCCTCAATGACAAAGGGGGAGATTGTTGGACATATTGTCATTGATATATTTTCATTGATTTCAATAGCCGATGACGCACATGAAGCTCGAAAGGGAAATTGCATTGCAAAAGTGTGATTGAGATCAAAATCCCCACGGGATAAACTAATACCGTTGGATATGCAAGCGCCAGATCAAGGGCAGGGATTGATTATGGAGCATGAAGGGAGAATTAAACAACGTGTTATTTCGAATCCCGCAATTAGTCTAGACCATCAAATCTCACTGATTCAAAGATCGACGTCTGTGGTTGATCCACCAACAATCACACAACTTCAAATTGTAGAGTTTGGGTGACAAGCTAAACCACGCGCAATTTACGGTTCCGCAATCCACACTGACCATCGATGGTTACCCGCCAATAGATCTACGGTTGGTATCAGTTCCACTACCAATGAGCAGTTTCCATTGCGGAACTCAACGATAGTTTTAAATGTTGTGCTAGTTGGGACCCTTCAATAATCCATGAACGTTAATCTTCTCCTAGAGCATTCTCAACCATCGGATCAAGGGAATTAGAAGGATAGGATAATAAAAGACGAAGGTAGGAGCCCCGAAGTCTCAAAGTAAATGAGTACCATCGGATATGGAAAATACATGATGGCTGTTGGATCAGAATAATGGTCAACTTCAGTGAAAAAAGATTCAGAACATATGAGTTCACTCGAAGGCCGAAGTTTAGAAGTCATTCTCATCCATCAATCTGAGATACATTTTAGGAGTTAGGAAAACCATTAGATACAAGAAAATAACATGTGACACATGAGGAGATCCACGTCAACAAGTGATGTCAGCAAGTTACGTCACTCCAGGAGTTTGTACTTCGAGAGTTTCACCACCAGCAAATTCTTGAAGTCCCGAAGTTCTGAAATGAACGAGAATCGTTCATTGTGAAAATAAAATCCAACCGTCTGATCTACTTCAGTGAAATGAACTCCAGAATATTGAAGGAATATGAAGGAGAAATCACCCAAAGCATCGAAGGCCGAAGTCAACGTTGATTGTTGATCTAAGATAAATTCTGGAGCATTCTCGACCATTCATCAAGTACTGTGGAAATATAGAGTAAGCGTAAATCACGAAGCAACGCTAAGCATTGATCTACTTAGAGAGCATTCTCAACTAATGATCAAGCGTAGTGGAAGGAAAGCATAAATGGAGGTGTTAACTGACAGCAAGTGATCACCACCGCTTTATGACTTATTCAGTAGGTAATCACTCCAAAGGAATTTCTACTCCAGAGTCCTGGAGCCACAAATATCTGAAGCTCCGAAGTAAATGAGAACCATCCATCTCATCGTGACATTAAAACATGATCATTGATTTTGATAAGTGATCAAGCACTCGATTGGCCTAGCTCATGGTCACCACCTGCGATCATATGGAATAAAGAAATAGGGGTAAAAGAAGAGGTGGTGCTTAAACTAATAAGCCCGTGGTTTTGCACATATGATCACATGTAAATGGTTTGAAGGAAGTGCCTCTACATAATTTTATTTCTTCAATATTTGTAGAGACACAAAATTAGGTTAAATGAAATTGATCCATATCTGTGATCGATTAATGAGAAACATTTTCATTAAATTGAAAAGGCTTCTTGATAATACTTGAATAAATAAAAAACAAACAATATTATTGTTAATGAAGAGGTGCGATGGTCCAAACAAAGGGACACAATGTTTTACAGCTCATGCCAGTTGGAAGAGTATATAAACGAGAAAGAGTGGTGAGAAGAAAGTGTCTCTGCAGTCCAGATAAGAAGATCAAAATAGAAGCAGAGTCCAAGAAGAAGAATTGTTGGTTCTTATGCCGTGAGGGTGGAAAGGAGGAGTATGGAAGGATTCATATCCTTACTAAGAAAATTGTAAAAGATAATGGAGTTGGAGTTTCCTAAGGTTGGTTCCCTAAATACAAGGGAGTTGGTTCTTCCTAGGTTTTGTGCCCTAAATATAAGGGAGTTGGTGCTTCCTAGGGTTGTTTCCCTAAAGACGAGGGAATTGGTGCTTCCTAGGGTTTGTGCCCTGAAGAAGGGGATTTGTGTCTCCTAGAGTTGGTTCTCTAAAAAGGATTGGTGTCCTTCATTATTCTTTACAAAAACTTGTAATTCCTATTAAGTATATTTATATAATTGATTTTGCACACAATTCATTGTTGATTCATTGTGGTAATCAATAAAATATAAAAAGTAACTGCTAATTGTTAAAAAGGGGTAATACGGATTCACCCCCCCCCTCAATATTCCAACACTATATCGTGTAATGAAAAATAAGAAGGATAACATAGATCCCAACAATGAAGGATAAATATTAGTTGTCTCCATTTTCAATAGGTCAAAAATTAGATACAAAATGATACAATTGGAAAATGGAAAAATATTAAGCACAAGCCAAAGAGTGTTGGCTGATAGAAGAAATACCATTCAGGTGATCCAAATCATGCTTGTCAATACAATTAGTACCTATCATGGTTGAAAGAAATCTCAAGCACACAAAAACACTAATCCCAACGCACTCACAGACAAAGAAACCCATGCAGTTCAACCAAAGAAACTCTCCATTGATGCATGTTGACGAGGTTTCCAAGTCAGTCAGAAAATAGGGAAGAGTACAAAGTCTAGTCAAATCCTTCATAGGCCAAGCATCTCGATGGTGGAAGACACATGCGCCTCAACTGCAAACATGGAATATTGCTACCCTTTAATTTTTCTAAATATTTGGTTGGAAAAAACTATAAGCAAATATTGACATCCCAACTTTTAAACTTGGGTTTGACCAACTCATTTACATCCATCAATTTGAGAAGGAACGGAGGAAAGCATGCTACTGGGATGAGAGAGTGTGGCCACATATGTTCTTATATATGTTGGATAATATACCACACAAATGGTATAAAATCAAAGAAGCATGTGTGCATAGATTTGCTTGAAATGAAATCAAAAACAATTTCCTCAAAGACTTTGAATTCAGACCTGGAAAAGCATTGTTGCACGAAGCAGCAAGAGAGATCAAAAAATTCTTGGAAAAACCAAGTCTTAAGGAGATTAAAAAAAAGGAAAATCTAAATTCGACGTCGGATCGACTTTGACTTGTAACTTAGTATGAACACACATTCTAGATAATGTCATATCTCGTCGAATAGATATGGAAAACATAAGTTTTCCGGGGAAGAGTTTTTGATGGAAGAAAAAGCACCTAGGAGTACAAAACTATGTAAAAACAGTCTACTCTGTGACCAAGGAAGAGAAAGAATATATAGAAAATCCCTACTTCTCATAAAGCTATAGTAAAGTCGTGGAAATAGAACACTAATTGGATGAATCAAAAAAGAGTAAATGGATGGATGCAGAAATTAAGACCAAAGAATTCGACATATGAATAAATGGTCAACCAAAAATGGCCATAATAGGTGACTATTTGTCTGACAAACAAACCATGGAAAGGAAAGATGGTCCTTTAGCCTTGGTAATGAAAGTATTTAGGAAGGCAGACCCCTTCTTTGAATCTAAACGGGTAATGAAAAAATTAGTGAAGAAATAACCCATCAATATCCCATCAGCCCGAAAGGGATCTCATGGAATATATGAAAGGGTGGATCTTTTGCTAATAACAAGGAATTGGAATAAAAAAAACCCTTATTCATTCACCCCAACCCCCCTGGATCCAATATGAGAATATTTAGGTGATCTTGCTACTTGTTGAAAGCAGGACCCATCTCCCTTGCTGAAATACTGGAAAATAGATAAAGAACCTACTCTCGATCACTCTTCCCGTGTAGTGGCCTAGCCTAATATATAAAGTAGTGTCCAATGCATACATAGTGTCCAAGGCTTCAAAAGTAACATATAATATCCCATGCATAGCACTAATAAATAAACCTACACAGTATAGACAATTTGCACGCAAGTGAATGTGTAAGATACAACAATAGGCATCTAAGATTTGTGTGCAATAAGTTGTGTGACCTCAACATATTATAGGCATTGCCAACATTTACACAACACACATACATGAAACCAAAGCAAAACACTCCACCTATCGCATAACAACCAATCACACCAAAGAGTCATGTGCAACCGAATCAAAGAAGCCACTCAATCAAACCATTGTGTGTTGTGTCATCACCACAACCTTCTTATATTTAAGTGACTAGCATACCACCACTACAACCTACCATGCCTAGAATTGTTTAACTATGATTTCATTGCTTCAATTTAGAATTATACCATGTAAACTACCATATAAAAAGGCCTTCAAACCATTATACGAATATATTGAGTATTAAATAATGAATAATGAACAACATTTTATATAACTTGAGATGCATGCTTTTTATTTCTAAATTGTCACATATTCTCTATAATAGCACTTTGTTATTTAAAATGTGATTTTTCTTTGTATGCACCAATCTCTAGTAATTTTTCTCTAGTATTGATGCCTTTGGCAATGTACATAATTAAGGCAATGTAAAATAATCGTGCACTCATCCAAACCAAACCTTTTAAAGATAGATTTTCCAATAACCAAATCACCTTTGGGAGTCCTAGTTATCTCATTATCTTATCCTCCTTTAGCCTCTATCCAAATCAACATGTGTCATTTGTGTTCTTAACACACTGTAAATTGTTGGGTTGTCATTCAAAAGATCATTTATAAAATTGTTTCCCTTTATTACACAACATAAGAGACACAATAGAAATGCATTATTACAAAGGCATCAAATTTTCTTTGCAAGCATCATTGTAAGATTCCACTACAACACTTATTTTAATGACGACATGTGAGCATTGCTTTATTGTAAAGNTCTCATGGAATATATGAAAGGGTGGATCTTTTGCTAATAACAAGGAATTGGAATAAAAAAAACCCTTATTCATTCACCCCAACCCCCCTGGATCCAATATGAGAATATTTAGGTGATCTTGCTACTTGTTGAAAGCAGGACCCATCTCCCTTGCTGAAATACTGGAAAATAGATAAAGAACCTACTCTCGATCACTCTTCCCGTGTAGTGGCCTAGCCTAATATATAAAGTAGTGTCCAATGCATACATAGTGTCCAAGGCTTCAAAAGTAACATATAATATCCCATGCATAGCACTAATAAATAAACCTACACAGTATAGACAATTTGCACGCAAGTGAATGTGTAAGATACAACAATAGGCATCTAAGATTTGTGTGCAATAAGTTGTGTGACCTCAACATATTATAGGCATTGCCAACATTTACACAACACACATACATGAAACCAAAGCAAAACACTCCACCTATCGCATAACAACCAATCACACCAAAGAGTCATGTGCAACCGAATCAAAGAAGCCACTCAATCAAACCATTGTGTGTTGTGTCATCACCACAACCTTCTTATATTTAAGTGACTAGCATACCACCACTACAACCTACCATGCCTAGAATTGTTTAACTATGATTTCATTGCTTCAATTTAGAATTATACCATGTAAACTACCATATAAAAAGGCCTTCAAACCATTATACGAATATATTGAGTATTAAATAATGAATAATGAACAACATTTTATATAACTTGAGATGCATGCTTTTTATTTCTAAATTGTCACATATTCTCTATAATAGCACTTTGTTATTTAAAATGTGATTTTTCTTTGTATGCACCAATCTCTAGTAATTTTTCTCTAGTATTGATGCCTTTGGCAATGTACATAATTAAGGCAATGTAAAATAATCGTGCACTCATCCAAACCAAACCTTTTAAAGATAGATTTTCCAATAACCAAATCACCTTTGGGAGTCCTAGTTATCTCATTATCTTATCCTCCTTTAGCCTCTATCCAAATCAACATGTGTCATTTGTGTTCTTAACACACTGTAAATTGTTGGGTTGTCATTCAAAAGATCATTTATAAAATTGTTTCCCTTTATTACACAACATAAGAGACACAATAGAAATGCATTATTACAAAGGCATCAAATTTTCTTTGCAAGCATCATTGTAAGATTCCACTACAACACTTATTTTAATGACGACATGTGAGCATTGCTTTATTGTAAAGCAGATCTAAGTCCCCATAAATTATTGGAATCACATTGATCACAAATGTTCTAGAATATAAATAATATAAGCCGTGGTTAGAGAAGGGATAAAACAATAGATGTGAATAATGTTAACAAAGACGTAACAATAACACCATTACCAATGTCGATTTTTATATCCAAAACCGACATTTTTGTCACTTTTAGAAGACTTATTGAAAGAATATCAAGATGTCTTTCACACAACTACAAAGATCTCAAAGGATTGTTACAAGAGATGGTGGATATGAAAATAGACCTCATCCCTGGGGCCAAACCTATTAAAAAATGACCATATAAATTGGCACATAAATACAAGTCCATTGTTCAAAAGGAAATTGAAGCAATGTTAGTTGTTGGCATTATATATCTGATCGACAAATCAGAATGGGAAAGTCCAATGGTCGTGCAACCCAAGAAGCATGACCCAAATAAGTTGAGAATCTGTGTTGATTTCTAAGGACTAAATAAACTCACAGTAACTGATCCATTCCCAATTCCATTTGTTGATGAGATTATCAATGAAGTAGCGAGACATGAATGTTATGTGTTCACTGATGGCTTCTTTGGATACAATGAAGTACCCATAGCAATAGAAGATCTAGAAAAAAACTACATTTGTTTCAAAGTTTGGATAATTTGCATACAAAGTAATTTCATTTGACCTCAAAAATGCCCCAACAATATTTTCTAGGATAGTAGTTAAGGCATTTCATGAGTATATTTATAAAAAAATGGTTGTATATTTTGACAACCAGACCATCTATGGCCTACTGAAATACCACATCCAATGGTTAAGAATGATGTTGGAGAGATGCAAGTAGATTCACTTGTCATTAAACATAAACAAATGCATCTTTGCCACACCTACATGCATATGGTTGGGCCACATTGTATGCAAGGATGGAATCAAAGTCAACATGGCTAAGATCTTTTGGTGTTTTATGATTCTCATCTCTTGATAGTTATTTCCTTATGATTAATAAAAAGATTCATTTTCATACAATAGTTATCATAGAATAACTATACACTGAAAATATCAACTATAACAATGCATCGGAAATAACAAGATCTAGAAATATTAACCATGCACAATAGACACAAGAACACAACATAAGAACACATGATTTTATCCAGGGAAACCCAACCTTGGGAGAAAACCCAACAACCTTTCTATAGAAGAATTAAGTCCAAGATATTACCCGTACATCACCATCAATAGCCAAAATACATACAGAGAAGATTCTCCCCAAGGCTAGCATCACCAAGACCTAGCGCCTCAATAAAATGACCAAGAGAAACCAAGAAAGAGATACTCCAAGTGTGGCGCACTCTCTAAGACAACCAGAATCAAGATATAGAGAAATAGCACAACTACATCTACAATTTCCTTGTGTTCACTAAAGAAGGGAGATCTGTCTACCTATCCAAATGAAATGATGTAGTCTTGTATTTATACTAATTTGGGCACTAGTCTGGGGATGACTTCTTATTTCTAGGTATTCAATTACTTTATTATTTTTCCTGTAGGCATGACTTCTCTTCGTGGGTCTCCAACTTCTTCATGGGGCTTCTGTAATGGTATAGATGTGTCTTCTAGTACTTTCTTATGGAGAATGACTACCTAAAGTTGAAAATATCCAACGCTCCCTCTCAACGAGGGATGCATTCTCCATACTTGGATTTATTTTGTCATAGAAATGTTGTCTTCATGAGCCTTGTTGATGTGCCATCTTTGCACATGCATTCCATCCCGAAATATGCATGTGATAGCATCTTGATTCCATCAACCCCTTGTCAGGAGAAGGACTATAAATGGGCCATTCACCACTAGCAAAGCCCCGTGAGTGAATGAATCATTACCCTTGTTCATGTCATCACTAGCATAGCCCCATGCATGACCAATATAGGATAATGTCTGGTTGATTATATGGGCCATTCACTACTAGAAAAGCCCCGTAAGTGAATGAATCATTCTCCCTTGGTCATATCAGCACTAGCATAGCCCCGTGCTTGACCAATATAGAAGAATGTTTACCCGATGTTATTTCCTAGAGTACATAAATATACTTGTTCCATTCACCACTAGAAGAGCCCCATGAGTGAATGAATCATTCTCCCTTGGTCATATCAGAACTAGCAAAGCCCCGTGCATCACCAATATGGGATATTTTCCGCCCGACGTTGAAACATCAATGCTCATCACTAGCCAAATCAACATGGTTAATATTGTGTATCATCCTCCTTATCCAAATAAAAATGTCCACTCTAGGAGGATATATGCAATCTACTCATCTGTGGATAAGTATTGGATCTTCACTACTTTCTTTGTACCATGTCTCAGATGAAATATTGTAAGAAGCTTCTGAAGTTGCACCACTTCACGACTTGCGACACTAGTTGTGAAATACTTTGTCTTTGTTGTACTGAGTTCTACAGAAGCTTGCTTCCATCTTATCCCATAAATCGTAATTGATTCCAAGCTGAAGCAACACCCTTAGGTGCTCAATCTGTCTATTTCACTCCTTCTCAATCAGAATCTATATATCTATGCAGCCTCACTTCATCACCTGAGACAAACCATATCCAATGGTACCATGCTTTTCTGCCACCCACTGGAACTTCCTTGGCTTCAACCAAATAATAGCTCAAGGTGATCACTGTAAAGAAAATATCTAACCTAGAATTAACCAAGTACATCAAGGATCCAATCTACTGCTTGTACATCGTGGGATCCACCAAATATGAATATGAAGCAGAAACACTCAACTTCTTCAGATTTTTCATCTTAGGTGTAGTCATGGACTTGCAGTCCATCATATCAAATCTCATCAATATCCCATGAATGAGGAAGATCTCATCTAATCTCATCACATGTCTAATCCTAAGAGTACATCCAGACAAAATCCTCCATCTCGAACTCTAAGTCCAACTCCCTCTATCACTGGAGTAAGTCTTGTTGTCCAGTCTACCTCACTGGTTTCTCCATCTATGACTGAGACAAAATCCATACCCAGACCTCCTGACTGGTTTCCTCCTCTGTCACTATATAAATATCACATCTCCTAGAATTTTATTTCCTCTGAAGATTCTTTATGGCCTCCTCAACTCATGACACATGTATTTCAGTCCCAAGAGATGTCTCTCTCCCACTTGGATCTGGGGGGGACTCTGTCTCCCTCTGAATAATATTCTCTCTCTTGAGCCAACTAACTCTCTCTTAGAACAGGATCATTATGAGTTTGTACATTCTTGTTTAAAACCAAGCTCATCAAGTATCCCTCGATACTGGAGTACCATGATCCCTCTAAAACATGACTCCTTTTGATTTTTTACAATATCTGGAGCCATCTGATCCCTCTGCATCTTCTGAATTTTTATCTCCAATGAACTGTCCTAGGAGGCTGATCCTCCCTACTAGATCCCGAGGGTTGACTTCCTCTGAACTCTAGCTTCCTCTGAGTTGGTACTAGGTGGGGTCATCTTCCTCACCACTGGTTGACCCACCTACTCCTCCCTATCAATATCCATGTGGAACACTTTGTATCCCACAAAAGTATCCTTCTTTTCAGAAGGTTATAACTTTGTATTCTTCACCTTTGGTATATGGAAGTATACTATCATGTATACAACTCCATGTCTGGATAACTTGCTCCATGTCTCAAACTAGAGACCATATAATATGTTGCCTCCTTCAACCATCATTATATCTCCCTCTTAGAGCTATCACCTGTGACTTGACCGAAACAAGTGTAATAACAAAAAATAGCATACAAGAACAATATTCTTATGATAAGGAAATAGGAAAAAGAATAAAGAAATGGGAAACATGAACAACATGTTTCTAGTGTTTTTACTAATCGTTCCTCCGTGGTAATTTTCCCATAACAAAACAAGGAAAAAATACAAGAGAATCACTTTTCTACTATTGTGACCTCAGTAGTAACCTACCCAGGACAAAGACAACAACCAATAACATTTCCTAGAGGAGATCAATTCTATCGTTAAAACAAGTGTGTCATTAGTACTAAACAATGAGCATTTACATAATTATTATTGTACTAACAATATTCAAGTGTCACTAAAAATTTGATAGAAAAAAGTAATCAATAGTAATAGAACTCTAAAGACTATTGTCCTTGTTACAATATTTATTTAAGATGCAGCAATATAAAAATATCAAACCTGATATGAAAACCTGGAGTCTTAATTACTAGGGAGGGTGCATTATTCATTTTAATGCACTAGATATATGATCCCTTTGTCATTGCTTGGACAAATATCCTTTTTCCAAGTGTACATCTCCTCCCAAAACCCTCATGATATAACTTATATACAAGTGCGTACCTCTGAAATTTGTAGCACCATCTAGTTTGTGTTCTAATGTCAAGGTTTGTGTAACTGGTAACTGCAACTAGTGACTGGAAACTGTAACTAGCAACTGCAACTGTAACTTCAACTACAGCGGTAACTGGAAAATGCAACTGCAATTGCAACTGTAATGAGAAATTTCAACTTTCACCAAGTTGTAATTTGAGACCACCATGAGGTGCACTAAGCTAGGAAAATTGATCTTTGGAAAAATTAAACTCAGCGTCCTACAATAAGTTGCTCAACGATCTTGACAAGTTAAGGTCTGTGTAGTGGAAAACATAAACTATGGAGTGGAAATATTTCAACTAGCTCTGATACCATGTTGGTGTTTTATGATTCTCAAATCTCGGTAGTTATTTCCTTATGATTAATAACAATATTCACTTTCATACAACAATTATCATAAGATAACTATACACTGAAAATCTCAACTATAACAATGTAGTAGAAATAACAAGATCTAGAAATATTAACCATGCACAGTAGACTGAAGAACACAAGAGTTTATCCTAGGAAACCCAACCTTGGGATAAAACCAAACAACCTTTCTATAGAAGAATTCAGTCCAAGATATTACCAGTACATCACCATCAATAGCCAAAATACCATATAGAGAATATCTTCCCCAAGGATAGCATCACCAAGACCTAGTGCCTCAATAAAATGACCAAGAGAAACCAAGAAGGAGCTTCTCCAAGTGTGGTGCACTTTCTAAGACAACCATAATCAACATATAGCGAAATAGTGCAATTGAAGCTGCAACTTCCTTGTGCGCACTGCAAAAGGGATAATTGTCTTCCTATCCAATTGAAATGAGCTAATCATGTATTTATACTAACCTGGGCGCTAGTATGGGGCTGAATTCTTATTTTTGGGTCTTCAATTACTTTACTATTTTTCCTATGGGGCTGAATTCTCTTTGTGGGCCTCCAACTTATTCATGGGGCTTCTGTAATGGTATATATGGGTCTTCTTGTACTTTATTGTGGAGAATGATTGCCCGAAGTTGAAAATCTCCAACAAGATCAAGGTTATTCTTGACTTGAAGCCACTAGTTAACCAAAAGCAAATCAAAATCTTCTTTGGACACACCGGGTATTATATAAATTTTATCTTACATTACTCAAACATCACTTTCCCAATCAACAAGATTTTAAAGAAATAAGTCGAGTTCCACTGGAGCCAAGAATGTAACAAATATTTTGAGCTATTAAAAATAAACTTGGTAGAAGAGCCCATCCTAATATTTTCGAACTCGTCAAGGAAATTCCAATTTCATGTCGATACATCCAATGTCGTTATCGGTTTAGTATTATCCCATCCATACAATGACATGGTCGAGCACCCAAATGCATATGCCAAATGAAAATTGAATAAATTCGAAAGGAATTGCTTGATGACGGAACGCGAAGATTTAGCAATGATTTTTTCCCTGCAAAAATTATGACAATATCTATTAGCAATTGCCTTTATATTTTTCACGGACCATCAGGCACTGAAATATCTAGTGAACAAATCGGTCCATCGAGGAAAAATTTGTTGATAACTACTACTCTTTCAAGAATTCGACTTCAAAGTAGTATTTCGATCAGGAAAGAAGAACGTCACCCTCGATCATTTGTTTCAACTTGAGATAGGAGAAGACCCAACATAAATAAATGATGATTTACTAAATGTGAACTTATTTAGGGTTGAAGCAACTCCCAAAGAACTAGAAGAAATTGCAAATTTTCTACAAGAAGGGAAGGCCCCTAATGATCTCCCAGATAACAAATGAAAAATTATAGCAATGAACGCTCCTCCATTCACTCTCATGAATGGATATCTATACAATCTAGGACTTGATAATATTCTACAAATATTTTTATTAGAACATGAACATGAAGACATCATTAATGAGGCACACACAGACCCAACAGGAGGTCACTTTCAAGCCGATTCAACAGCCAGAAAAATCCTTCAAGCTGGCCTTCGATGGTCGACCTTACACAAATATTGTTGAGAACGGATAAATAAATATGAAAAGTGTTAGAGGATAGGCCAACCATTATGGAAAAATGAAATTCCCTTACATTTAGTAAACCCCACTTTACCATTTGAAATATGGGCCATTGATTTTGTCGGCCCATTCCCAGGAGGAGAAAAAAGGTCAGGAGCAAAATACATCATTACAATCGTCGAATACTTAACCAAATGGGAAGAAGAAGAAACAATCAATAACTGCATGAAGGAAATAGATGCAAAATTCATTTAAGAAAACATAGTAACCAGATTCAGATGCCCTTTGACAATAATTAGTGATCAAGGAACTCACTTCATCCATAGTACAATTGAATTATTGCTTTATGAATTCTTTATCGACCATAGAAATACAACTGCATATCAGCCTCATGATAATGGAGTTGTTGAATTATTTAACAAGACATTACACTAAGGGTTAATGAAAATATGTGGACTTGACATAGACAATTGGGATGATAAATTTCTAGCAATATTGTGGGCCTATAGAAAAGTCTACAAAATATCGATTGGCCAGAAACCCTTCATATAAGTCTATGGTCAAGAAGTAGTAATCCCACTACACTTTTGTGCTAACGCGGGTTGGATAGCCTATGTCCTGGAATTTGACCATGTGATTAATACAAGACAACGCTTCTATTAACTAAATGATTTAGAAAAATAAAGGATGTTGGTGCTACAACATCAAGAAAAATTAAAAGAGTCAGCATAAATCTTGGCATGATCGACACCTTAAAAATAAGGATATCAACGATGGAGACTTGGCACTATTATACGACAGTCAGATAAAAGGAAAACCAAGGAAGCTAGAAACTGCATACTTGGGTCCATATATGGTCTAGGACATATGGCCACTAGGAGAAGTACAATTAAAAAGGATGCAAGGGAACCCCTTCAAGAAATTAGTCAATGGTGCACGCTTGAAAATGTATCACACATAGAATTCTAAAGTCCTACTGGTGAAAACATATTTGGGGGTGCTAATAAGACTCGACTAGGTTGAAAACCTTTCGGGGAAACCTAAGTTGAAAGTGAGAATAAAAGAACAACTAGAGAAAAAGAAATAAAATAAAATAAAATGAAGACAAAGCAATAAAAGTAAAAGCAAGATTAAGAACAGACAACAATAAATCAAAATCAAGAAAGCAATAAACAAGTTAGTTACCATAATTAGGTACATAAACTAATCAACAACTACAAAATATATGATTGATTCACACTATCAACGCATCCATTCACGCCAAAATACTCAAAGATGAGAAGAGAACATATTCCTTGGTCAACAATCAGAGAAGAAACACAAAAATCAAGAGAAATTTCTATACCTAGACAAGATTTGCACCATTACTTGAACAAGTGTACCAGTCGATCAATTGAAAGAGAAGAACATCATCCAACTGAACAAAAAACACATAAATGTAAATTCTAAAGATCAAGGGAGAGGCGGAAATATCAAACAAGCGAGTGTGCAAACAACAATTCAAGGAAAAAATAATATCCTCATCAAAGAAATTATGTATTCAAAAGGTCGAGCATTCATCGAATTGACATGAAAATAGACATCGACATGGTCAAATTCTTCGACTGTAGGTCCCAGACCACCCGAAAGACCTGACCCGACCATGTGCCACAAGAAAATATCACTCAAGTCGAGTGCACACCCCAAGAACCTGAAATTGACAGAGTCGATGTGACTAAGTTGCGAGAATGAGTTAATTCCATTAATAATCAACGAGACAATTTCGACTACCATGCCATCATTGACATAGGATTCCCCTCACACGAGAAAATATTTAACTTCGACACCACTATCGAGATAGATGAATTAATATGGTCGTTGATAGAATTAAAGTCCCTGCTCCATCTCAAGCTTATGAATTTGGACGAGGCATACGGATTCACCTCACTCTGTTTACACCTGAGCACTCGCACAATCAGGCTATAGAACTCTCAGTTGTGCAATTGAGCCCCAAACTCCAGAAAGATCAATCTGACCTCCAAGAAATCACAAAGGTGTTGAGAATGAAAGGACATGTTGGGGATTCATTGGTCAAACCAAGGACAAAGTCCAAAATTGACAAAGCCAGTGCAACCGAAATGCAAGCGCGCATGGAAAACATTCGCAGTGCTTAAATAGAAGAAACTAACTGGTCTCAACATTGGAAAAAAATTACTACATGGGAAATAGAATTTGGCACATGGAAATGGGAAACAAACTTCCTTGAGAAAGTAGGTATCTCACACTTTTTTGGAAAACCTCAAGTTGCATAATTTGATAGCTGGAAGGAAGAGGCTGCAAAATTCCTTGTGAGTTGGTACCACAATGGCCATCTGTGGATATATTTCCCAGTCGGGATCACTGGATGAATGATCCACAAAATCACTGGAATTCCTCATGGGCGTAATCTAGTTCCTAAAAATATGAACCCTAATGACTAGATTCAGGCTCTCACTGGAGGAACATTAGCAAAAAACTCAAAAGGGTTTTTGATCAACAAAGTAATAGACCTCCACACAAATTGGACAGGAATTGTAGTTTCACTATGTCTGAAAACCTTAGGTCGAGCTTCAAGCGTGAAGCTTACAATGTTAAAACCTATTGGCCAAATATTCTAGTCAGGGTGCAGTTTGACTGGGAAAATCACCTAGCTGCATTAATCAAGAGCAATTGCAAATATTTCCAAGAAAATTGTTGCACAATAAAATTCCCATCACTCCTAATTTGGATTTCCATGAACCAATTCTATCCAGTTGCAGAACCCACATTTACTTCACGACAGACCCTGACTATAAAAACCTTTAAGGATTTTACATTAGAAGTAATTCAGATCATCTGACTCCATATCGGTTGACATCATGTTTAAATGTTGGGTAAACTATTTGAAGAATGTATCGCATAAGTGGAGAGAAGAGAAAAAACTTCGAAGGGAATTACCATCAAGTTCCCATATTCAACTAATCTTCAACACCACCATGCTCTAGTGTGGAGTCATTGGAGGCCTGGACTCTGAAGAACTGGAATACCAACTGACGAAATATCAAATTTTCCAGGAGATCGATCGACAACTAGGCTCCCAAAACCTGATACCACCAGAGGTAATAAGTGATAATCAAACCATTTTAATGCCTCGTAATTATGGAGAGAAAGAAGAAGAAAGAGAAGCGGCCTTGTACACAGTCTGTTTGTATCCAACCTTGACAAGGAAGGAGACACGCCAGCAAATAAAACACAATAGGAGAAAACATCCAAAGGTAATCATGCAATCGAATCCAATATAGTTCCAGAAGATGTAAATATAATTTGGAATGAAACATTCAAGTCAAATATGGTATTCAACTTTAACGACCCCATTACCAGAGAAAAAATTGTTTTCTTCACCAACAAGATAACTAAAAGAGCCCGCCAAAAAGAAAAACACCAAGCAGTTACCCAAAATATTTTGAAATCCAACATAGGGACCCAATTCAAAGAATCCATGGAAACAAGAGGGAAAAAGAAGCAGAGACTGGAGGAAGAGCATGAAAAAAACACAGAATGGTTGACCTCAATTACATCATGTTGGTCGAAGATCATTCAACCCGACCCTTGTAAAAATTCCATTCCAAAGAAGCAATGAACGAGAATAGGTACAATCAACCTTACAAGAGAA
>SNQJ01S0013152.1:54179-86508 GCA_010110895.2 Picea sitchensis
AAGAAAGGTCGATGGCAAGTATCATCAGAGGAAACAATTCCATACTTCCTAGCTAACAATTTCTAGCCAAAAAGTGCATCATACTTGGGGTTGGAGAACATCAACCATACAACACAGATTGGTACCACCAAAAACACTGTTACAATCAAAGAAACTATTTTCTACTTCACCCAACTGGGAATGGGTTCAACCAACACCCTTCCTACAAACAAGGCAGTCGATACACAACCAAGTATAATACCACTGAACAATACATAATCCTCAGAAAAATCCAATGAGGAACAAAGGAAAGGCAACCCATAGACTATCTATACAAAAGAACAACAAAAAGAAGGAAATAGTGATAGAACATGATCACTCTAGAAGTCAAGCACCTCGCTATAAACTCGCCACAAAGGTCAATCAGATCCTCCAGAACAAACTAAAAACATAGATCAAATCAATGCATAGGATCAAGAGAATTATGGAATAGGGAGCACTCAGGATTTTGATACACAACCAGGAACAATGGAGCACAACAAAGAAAACCTAGGAAACAAGTATTCCAACAAAGGAAACAACACAAATAAAGGAATAGAAAATAGGTGAGAGCAACAAAATCCAGAAGAGACAAGGAAAATAAAACCATACATAGGAAAAGTAGTACTTCCAAGGCACTTGCATTCACATCCTTTAAACCATTCAAGTCAATAGAACCACCAGTAGAAATAGTATTTGACCCTACAGTCACATCAAATTCCCATATGATGAATCTATATAATGAGGTTCCCAAAGAAGTAAAAATTCGATGGAAGAGGGATTCAAGAGACAACACTTGACTTGAATCTAGAAATAATAAACAGAAACAAATACTAACAGATGGTGTACTTCTTGCAAAGGAAAAATTGGACATTGACCAGTTGATAGAAGGAATTGACACATTAAAAACAATGAAACATTTGATCGAAGCGATCATAAGCATAGGTGTTAACAACCAAGAATAAATCCAACATCTGAGAAAAGAAAATAAGGAGCTTAAACAACTACAAAATAGGGAATTGATAAGTAATCAAGATGGAGTGGATCAACAAACAACAAACATCCTTCATGCAAAGTTTGAGAAATTCAAAGAAGTATGTCAAAAACTAGAACATGTCACCTCATAGGAAACAATGTTACATATAGTACTGAAAAACTGGACGACATATTTTGCAACAACCTACAACAAAATCAAAGCTTAGAGAACAATAGCTGATGATTTAAAGAAAACAAGGGACATCACCACTTACTCACAAAGGAAGGAAACCATAGCGACTCATATTGCAAAGGAAAAAGTAGTTGAGATAGAACTGGAAAAGAAATAAAAGGAATGGTTACGAGAGGAAACCAAAGCACAAATGGAAACATATCAAGACAATAAACATATTGACTTGATAAAATGGAAAACAAAGGAATTTGAAGAGAAATTCAACCCAGAGTCAATCCTAGTATAGGAGGCCTCATTAATTGACAAGATGGATTTATTGGGAAAAGTAAAATCAATAGGAATTGAAGCACAACACTCCATTGAAGAATGTCATATGTTCTCCCATCACTTGTTGCAAATAGCCCCGGCTATTTACCAGAAAAAAAATTGAAGGGATGCCCCAACCAAAATAGTCAAGGGATACATTGACTTACCAAAAGAACTTCCAACTTTTAAATCCCACAACATTTCAGTTGAACTTTCCAACCACCAGCCACCAGTCAAAGACTCCATATATAGTCATGGAAGGATTAGAAGATTCCCATGTACATGTCAAAGCATCTCCGCTACCTCCAAATGTAAGAATGCATGAGTGGGAAAACCTTCAAGAGAAAAATGATCAAGAAGTATAGCTAGCAGACAAGCCATGAGATAGTTGTCGACAAACAAGCAAAATGATACCAGTAATGCTCGACATCAACATCTTTTTTTTCTCTAATTCTCATTTTGTGAAGATTTTTCATTGTACTAACCACACTCCCCCCTTGCTCAGGATGAACAAGGAATTCAGGTGGGGGGAGAGATGTTGCAGGGGCTAGTTGGCCCCGCCGACTACACCCACCAGTCAACTAGCCAAGTTGATTGCAGTAATCGGTTAGGAAATTCGGTCAAATAGTTAGTTAGAGTCAACCTAGTGAACAATTAGTAAATGTAACCAACTAGTAATTTTACATCACATATATATACATGATTATGTAATGGAAAGATAAAGGTTGTTTGAATATAATAAATTGCATTGATGGTTCCCTCACCATTTGTGTATGTCTATGTGTCTATCTATGTGTTATTTTATATGATGTTGTAGTGTGTATTTCTCTGTGTAAGGATCAATCAATAACCTTCTCATACTTTCCCTTAAACTACAACAATATGTTAGAAAACAGACAATTCATTAATCAAATTGTTGTGCACAATCACATCACAACTAGTTTGGAAACAAAAGAAAATTGTAGTTCAGTTCAAAAGTAGATTGAAATTGAGGAACATATTGAAAAGGATCAAAAGTAAAGTTAAATCATGTGTATTAAAGTTAAACATAACGAGTACAAGAGGACTTACCTTAATAAAAAAAAGAAACAAGTTTTTATTTGCACGGTAGCTGGTGGGTTGGTGTTCTCGTGGTTGGTGGGCCGATGTTCCTGGCTTCCCGGTGGTCGAAGTTCGATATTTCTAAACGTATCAGTGATCCTATTTATCCCGATGGGTTGGTTAACTACAATAGTTAACATTTTGTTAACCGGATCGAAAGAGTATATGAGGTTTCAATTATGTAATTCCCCACACAGTTAGTAGATATGTTAGCCTCCCTATAGCTTATGAGGTTTCAAATTTATAATTGTTCAACAATTATGTTGATTCCTCCAGTGTGAGGTTTCACATTCATAAAAGAGACTAGGACATCAGTCTTATGGTTTTCATAGAATTCAAGAGAAATAAATACAAGGTATTTTGATCGATCTGAATTAAATAGAGGTTTCATATGTACATTTATCATATAGAGATATTGAAGACATATAGACTAGTGGAGGTGTACGCTAGATATACATGTATTGGTGATGTTTTCAGGCACAACTACTAAAATGTCACGAGTCAGTGAAATTAGGGTGATAATTGTTTCCTTTAGATGTGTGAGGTTAGGAGCAACTCATATAACCAAAATACATCATGTGTTTCTTACCCAAATAGTGAAATATGAAAAACCTAAGCAACTCATATAACCAAAATACATCATGTGTTTCTTATCCAAATAGTGGAATATGAAAAACCAGATAAGGAGAAGGGTGGCCAAAGAGGAAGGACTACCCAAAAAGAAGTGATAAAGACCACCTGCAAAAAAAAACAAGAATGAGGTGATGTATGCATATAATATCTATGTCAACAAGGCAGGAATACCCATGTTCATCAAAAAGTCAAATCAAGTATAATATGGGATCGTGTCAAGAATATATAGATTGATATAATATAAAAAATAAATATTGCATGATGTCTAAACATGTGTGAAGGAACAATGGTACCCATGGGAGTGAATAACCACAACAAAATAATCCAATTGTAAAGGATGGGGAATGGGACATGGAAAGATCTCACTAGATGGAATAGAGCCATAATATTTGGGTATCTACAATTGGAGTTGGAATAGTATAACCAATGAGCTATCTAAAGGGAGAATCCCACCTAAGGTCTCAAAATAATGGTTATTAGAGCCATATATGTTTGGTGGTATTTAACTCGAACTAGATCATTAGAACCATCAATGTGTACGAACCTCAATGAAGTGATAAGGAGTTGGCATTGAGCATGTGAAAAATGACTACGTCAAGGAGAAATGATGACTATACCTGCCTAATCTAAGGGCACCCATCAAAGATGTAAATGGGATCAAGGTAACAAAGCCTCTAAACCAGCTCTTAGAATAGATGAGCTAATGCCAATAGGATAAGGTTCATTGGAAATGGTGAATCGAAGGTCCCCTAGAAAATAGCATGAGGTGTAGCATATCAAGGAATGGATGTAATTGGATGACATTTGGATATGAGACAAGTGGGACAATGAGTAGGAGACTCGAGAATTATCTTGAACTAAGCATAAATGAATGTTGACTTGGACAATGACCATAAACTAGATTATCATAACCGGACTAAATATCTGATGCAGGAGCATCACTCCCAAACTAGCCATGTGCCAGCCAGCCAGCCCACTCAGTGCATTCAAAGCGAGCATTCAAGAAAGAGATGCGTCGGTCCTCTCACTTTTTGAATTTGATTTCAATATAATTAATGTATGTAAGGCTGTGGAGCCATAGAACCATGCCTTTGAGCAGGCGTTAGGTAGAAGTAGCCTTAAATGGTTGTAAGGCCAAGATCTATCTCTGATCTGGACTAGACATCCCATTCAATGTAAAGTTAATGTAATTGAATAGAGTAGGTGAGATGGAGGGAAGAGCTCAAAGAGCCCCCTCATGTAAAAGATTTTCTTTTTAATCTCGTTTTGGATAGGTAGCAAGAGTTAGAAGAGAGAAGATAGAGAAAGAGCGAGACTCTGCCAAAGTCTGAGCTCAGGAACACCTTGTAAAAGAGGCATTTTACATTAATACAAACAACAGTTTTTCCTGCATGTCATTCTGTGTTGTGTAAATGTTTTCATGTGTTCATATGTTGTAGATGTATGTTGTAGGTGTGCGTTTGCAGGGACAAACAAAATTCATTGTCTAATGATTTCTTTGATTTCAGGTTGGGTTCTTGAGGCTTCATGCCAGGAGGGTGTGACAGAATGTTGCAGGTTCTGAAAGCCAGTGCATAGGTGCACTTCTGAATTATGAGGAATTTGGACAAGGATGTGCCAGGAGGGTGCACCAACTGAAGTCTTAAACTCAAGGAAATATCTCAAGGTTGTTGAACATCTTGGAGACAGGACTGTGCAAAATAAAGGCGCAGAAGAAGACAAAATCTTTGAGGAGTTCTGAAGAGCTCTTCTAGGAGGGCATTGAGAAGATGCACGGGTTGCATTGAGGAAGAACTCCATTGCGAGTTCAAGGAAGAAGACAGAATCTCTGAGGAGTTCTGTAGAAACTCTGTCAGGAGGGCATCGAGTCGGAGCACAAAGTGCAAGAGAGAACTCTTACTTGAGTTCAGGGCGAAGACAGAATCACTGTGGGATTTTGTGAGGAGAGACACTGCCAGGAGGGCATTGAGTTGGTGTGCAGAGAGAGCACAAGAAAGAACTCTTTTGAGTTTCTAGAATAGAGAAGAATTCAAGGGATAGGACCTTCACAGGGTTGTTGAATACTCTGCAGGCTCAGCAAGGAGTTGCTTGAGCAAGAGACTGCCAAGAGGGCCTCAGATTCTCCATCTGAGGGAGAAGAAAGGGTCAATTCCCTTAGAGGTATGAGCGATAGAAAATATTAGGATAGATAGCACCTTCGTGTGTGCAGAGACCCTGTAGGAATCACAGAGGTCGAAGAATCCTTTGAGGATTCAAAGAGGACAAATCTCAGGAGGGAGAGTGCTTTCATACACAGAACCCTACAAGTAATCGAAGGGGTTGAAAGAGACCCTTTGGAGGGTTTGAGTCTGAGGAAGCTTAGGAGGAAAAGCATTTTCAAAGAATGCGGATAAAAGCCGAAGTCACATGCTTTGCCAGCAGAAAGAAAAGGTCGAGGCCTTTGATAAGTTGAATTCTTCCAAGGTTCAGGAAGAAATAGAGCGCTCACAAGGGGGGAAGCACAGCTGGCGTCGGATCGGGCGAGGATAAGCTCTTGGCCGTTGAAGTTTCACGTCCAGGAAGCAACAAGAGAGCGTAATGGAAAAAAGTAGATCTAGGCCATCAGATCTAGTTCATACAGCCAATAGCCATCAGATCTGTTGAAAGGAGCACGAGGTTTAAACCCTTGCAAGTAGAGGAGAGAACTCGGAAAGTCCCGAAATGGCAGAGGCATCGAGATTTCGGGGTTCAAAACTTCTGAGGTTCGGAGGAAAGGAGACCGGGAGACTAGAGGTCATGGGTCGCAAATTCCCAAAGACATAGGGACCATCCATCTGTGGAGGACACATGTCACGAGATCCTCAAATTTCGGGGATTCATACGTCAAAGGGGTGAACGGAGGAGTCTTTCGGCTTCATGACTTGCAAAGTCCCGAAGAGATCAGAGCCATCCATCTTTGGAGGACACATGGAGTCATCAGGGAAACTTGGAGGACCAGGGATCATGATCATCTCGTGGATTCGGTTATAGTGAGCTGGAAAGCAGAGGCCTTTTCTCTGTAAACTCCCGAGTTGCGAGATCACGATGCGATCTAAGCCGTTGATCGAGGAGGAAGGAGAGTCGTGAGATGTGGTGTCTCGATACCCTGCATATCGGAGGTTTGGAGTTTGGAGGAATCACTTTCGACTGTAGAAGTCGCGAAGTGCTGAGAGCTGAGGCTCGTGTGAACACATGGCACATCCATCAAGTGGGGACCATGTGGCTGACAGGTGGACACTTGTCGCCTGGGGAGGAGTCAACATCCTATTGACTTATTGCACTTCAGGGATTTTCAAAGGGAGAGTGCCCAAGACCGACAAGTGAAATTGCGAAGTCGGGAGTAGCGAGAGGTGCTAGTGGTTAGTTCTAGCCTGTGGTTGTATGTAGAGGGCACAAAGGAGAAGGGCCATACCCGTATCACAATTTCGGGTATCGGGGGTTTGAAGAAGGAGGATTCGAGGGCTTCGACTTGCAAGATCGCGAGTTTGATAAAGGCGCTTGTGTTAAGGCGTTGCTCGGAGCATTGTGGTCACCGAGGAGAAAGGGGAAGCTCCCGCCTAGTGCTTGTTCACACAAGTGGAGTTTCCGAAGGACCTGTGGATCGGGTTCGTTGGGTCTTGAGGAAGGTCAGAAGGACCATTTTAGTTCTGTGGATCCGATAGGAAGAACGATCCTGTAGCGGATCTTGACCCGAGGGTCGGGGGTCTGCGTCAAGTGTGGTATCAGAGCAGGATTTTTGCCCATATATTGTAGGCAAGAGGTAGCTTGCAGAGGAAGATAGAGTGTTGGAAGCTCTATGGAGGTTGTTTTAGGTAGGTAGCAGTCGAAGAGGTAGTCGGAAGGACTATAGGAGAGGCTAGAAGCTCTCAGTTGCAGGGTTACAACAGATTTGCCAGGAGGGCAGACAGAAGGCAGTGAGATGGCTACTGAAGGCCATGCACACGGTGGAAAGAAGAACCACCAGCAGCAAGAAAACGCTACGAGAGACAAAGAACTCGTTGAGATCAGAGTGAGGTTGGAAATTCTGGCATTACAGATGCAGCAGAATGCTAAGTCGAGATGGGTGTACGAATGGCCCATGAAGACAAAAACAAAATGGCTAGTCAAGGAATTGGTGGCCAAAAGGCAGCAGAGGCTATTAAAGGGATGGTTGAGGCATTCTGAAAACCTCAATGGACCAGAGGAGGAGGTGGTTTAGGTAGGTGAACTAGAGGCTGGGAGAAATCTCAGTGATGAGGATGAACTGAGATCACTAGATGATCTCATAAACTGCCAGGAGGGCAGAACGAAAATTCCCAATTGCCAGGAGGGAAATGAGATGAGGTCGTTGTGGGATCTCATAGACTGTCAAGAGGACAACGAGGGAATTCTGCATTGCCAGGAGGGAAATGAGATGAGATCACTGCGGGATCTCATAGACTGCCAAGAGGGCAGGCCCGAAAATTCAGATTTCCAAGAGGACAATGAGATGAGATCACTACGGGATCTCATTGACTGCCAAGAGAGCAGCAGAGAAGAAATACCATATTGCCATGAGGGAAAGGGAGAGCAGATGAGCTCAGAGCAGAGTTCATATCAGTGAGGACAACTGACAGAGAAGGAGGATCAGAGGAATCTTCTGATGATTGGGGGAATTGGGATATTCCTACCACATCGCCCAGGGGAGGCAAAAGTCTGTGTTTTTGAAGTAGCAACAGAAGAAAGATAACTAGCAGATAATGTCATGGAAGAAGAATTGGAGCAGATATTAAAAGCTACCCAAGCAGAAGAAGCAAATGAGCATTTGAAGGAATGGCTTAAATCTTTCAGCCAAGAAGATGAATTGACTGCAGCACTGAAACTTGCAGTAGTAGAAAAAGAAGAGGAAGTAGACAACATAGATTTTGTTGAGCTGTGTCAAGAGTTTGAGGCCCTGGAGAGAAGGGTGAAGGTGCAGGGCATGCACATCCAACAGATCAGGTTGGGAGCAGATGAAGGTGAATTCCAGTCTGAGGAGCAGCTACAGAGAGGTGGAGATACACCAGCAGGAGAGTTGGAAGCAGCAGCACTGTCACAGAGAGAAGCTGAGTAGCAGCTCAGTAATGAGATTGCAGAATTGAAATCTGTAGCAAAGTGGCAAGTTAAGGCCACACCAGATGGGAAAAATAGCATGGGAGATCATGATGATCTACCCATTTGCAGAAAAGAAATGCAACTGAGTAGACTGCATGAATAGAGCCAGCCACTAGAGCAGTTGGACGAGGAGATAGAACAGCTCAGAAAGCTGATGTTGAAGTCAGCACAGGAGACTGCTAGCAAAGGGAAGCTAAGTAGAAGGGAGACAGCAACAACAGTAGAGCAGCGGAAGCAACAACAACAGCAGCACAAAGGAGTAGAGAAACAGCTTCAAAGAGTTGTTTGGGATCCAGGTGGATTTCAACAGCCAGGGTGGAGAGCTCATGAGCAGAAGCTCATGAATTTTTACAGCAGAGGAGTATGATGCAGGAGCATCGCTCCCAAGCCAGCCATGCGCCATCCAAACAGCCCACTTAGCACATTCAAAGCATGCATTCAAGGAAGAGAGGCGCCATTCATCTCACATTTTGAATTTGATTTCAATATAATTAATGTATGTAAGGATGTGGAGCCATAGAACCATGCCTTTGAGAAGGCGTTAGGTAGAAGTAGCCTTAAATGGTTGTAAGGCTAGGATCTAGCTCCGATCTGAACTAGACAACCCATTCAATATAAATTTAATGTAATTGAATAGAGTAGGTGAGATGGAGGGAAGAGCTCAAAGAGCCCCCTCATGTAAAATATTTTCTTTTTAATCTCGTTTTGGATAGGTAGAAAGAGTTAGAAGAGAGCAGATAGAGAAGGAGCGAGACTCTGCCAAAGTCTAAGCTCAGGAACACCTTGTAAAAGAGGCATTTTACATTAATACAAACAACAGTTTTTCCTGCATGTCATTCTGTGTTGTGTAAATGTTTTCATGTGTTCATTATATGTTGTAGATGTATGTTGTAGGTGTGTGTTTGCAGGGACAGATAGAATTCATTGTTTGTTGAGTTCTTTGATTTCAGGTTGGGTTCTTGAGGCTTCATGCCAGGAGGGTGTGACAGAACGTTGCAGGTTCTGAAAGCCAATGCATAGGTGCACTTCTGAATTCTGAGGAATTTGGACAAGGACATGCCAGGAGGGTGCACCAGCTGAAGTCTTAAACTCAGGAAAAGATCTCAAGGTTGTTGAACACCTTGGAGATAGGACTGTGCAGAAGAAAGGCACAGAAGAAGACAGAATCTCCGAGGAGTTTTGAAGAGCTCTGTCAGGAGGGCATTGAGAAGATGCACGGGTTGCATTGAGGAAGAAATCCATTGCGAGTTCAAGGAAGAAGACAGAATCTCTGAGGAGTTCTGTAGAAACTCTGTCAGGAGGGCATCTAGTCGGAGCACAGTGTGCAGGAGAGAACTCTTACTTGAGTTCAGGGCAAAGACAGAATCACTGTGGGATTTTGTGAGGAGAGACTCTGCCAAGAGGGCATTGAGTTGGTGTGCAGAGAGAGCATAGAAAAGAACTCTTTTGAGTTTCTGGAATAGAGAAGCGTCCAAGGGATAGGACTTTCACAGGGTTGTTGAATACTCTGCAGGCTCAGCAAGGAGTTTCTTGAGTAAGAGACTGCCAAGAGGGCCTCAGATTCTCCATCTGAGGGAGAAGAAAGGGTCAATTCCTTTAGAGGTTTGAGCAATAGAAAAGATCAGGATAGATAGCACCTTTGTGTGTGCAGAGGCCCTGTAGGAATCACAGAGGTCGAAGAATCCTTCGAGGATTCAAAGAGGACAAAGCTCAAGAGGGAGAGTGCTTTCATACACAAAACCCTGCAAGCAATTGAAGAGGCTGAAAGAGACCCTTTGGAGGGTTTGAGTCTAAGGAAGCTCAAGAGGAAAATCGTTTTCAAAGAATGCGGATAAAAGCCGAAGTCACAGGCTTTGCCAAAAAAAAGCAAAGGTCGAGGCCTTTGATAAGTTGAATTCTTCCAAGTTTCAGGAAGAAATAGAGCACTCACAAGGGGGGAAGCACAACTGTCGTCGGATCAGGCGAGGATAAGATCTGGATCATTGAAGTTTCACGTCCAGGAAGCAACAGGAGAGTGTAACGGAAAAAATTAGATCTGGGCCGTCAGATCTAGTTCATACAGTCTATAGCCATTGGATTTGTTGAAAGGAGCACGAGGTTTAAACCCTCGCAAGCAGAGGAGAGAATCCAGAAAGTCCCGAAACGACAGAGGCATCAGGATTTCGGGGTTCGGAACTTCAGAGGTTCCAAGGACAGGAGACTGGGAGACTAGAGGTCACGGGTCACGAAGTCCTGAAGACATAGGGACCATCCATCTACGGAGGACACGTGTCATGAGATCCTCACATTTTGGGGATTCGAACATCAAAGGGGTGAACAGAGGAGTCTTTCAGCTTCGTGACTTGCAAAGTCCCAAAGATATCAGAGCCATCCATCTTTGGAGGACACGTGGAGTGATCAGGGGAAATTGGAGGACCAGGGATCAGGATAATCTCGTGGATTCGGTTATCATGAGCTGGAAGGCGGAGGCCTTTGCTCTGCAAATTCTCGAGTTGCGAGATGGCGATGCGATCTGAACCATTGATCGAGGAGGAAGGAGAGTCGTGAGATCTGGCATCTCGATACCTCGCATATCGGAGGTTCAGAGATTGGAGGAATCACTTTCGACTGTAGAAGTCGCGAAGTGCCGAGAGCCGAGGCTCGTGTGAACACATGGCACATCCATCAAGTGGGGACCGTGTGGTTGACAGGTGGACACTTGTCGCCTGGGGAGGAGTCAACATCCTGTTGACTTATCACACTTTGGGGATTCGCAAAGGGAGAGTGCCCAAGCCCGACAAGTGAACTTGCGAAGTCGCGAGTAGCGAGAGGTGCTAGCGGTTAGTCCTGGCATATGGTTGTATGTAGAGGGCGCAAAGGAGAAGGGCCATTCCTGTATCGCAATTTCGGCTATCAAAGGTTTGAAGAAGGAGGAGTTGAGGGCTTCGACTCGCAAACTTGCAAGATCGCGAGTTTGAGAAAGGCGCTTGTGTTAAGGCGTTGCTCGGAGCGTTGTGGTCGCCGAGGAGAAAGGGGAAGCTCGTGCCTAGTGCTTGTTCACACAGGTGGAGTTTCCAAAGGACCTGTGGATTGGGTTCGTTGGGTCTCGAGGAAGGCCGAAAGGACCATTTCGGTTTTGTGGATCCGATAGGAAGAACGATCCTATAGAGGATCTTGACTCGAGGGTCGAGGGTCTGCATCAATATCATGGTGAGAACTAGGAGGTGAGTAATGGAAAAAGTGTATTGGGGGGCATGTACATGTACACAAACCAAATACATGAGGAGAATTATAGATAAGGATGAAAATTCCAGCTAATGGTGGGTGGAAATCTTAGGAACCATAATAATTGATTAGGTATGAGAGGCATGCAAAAAACTAATAGGGTCTATAATAGGAACATACATGGATGAACTAATATGGATTCTCCAACCAAGGGTGACGATGATTGCTACATGTTGATAGTCAAGTATGACCATGTTCAACATTCAGGACTTCTCCCACTCAAGATCCTAATTAGATCCTTATCTGTTGTAAATGGCGATTCCAACTGGTTTAGGTCCAGTTACCTATAACTATTCTAATCTACATAATAAAACTAAATCTAAAATATATACACCTTCTAATTGATTGAAGATATTTTATATTTTATTGAATAACAAACTGAAATATAAATATATACAGATTTAAAACTATCTACAAAAAAGAGATTAATTCTAATTATCATAAAATTTACCTTGATGAAAGAGGATTTTGTTTCTCTTTAACAATAAGTAGTATTTTTAATGAAAGTAAAAGAAATGAATTAAAGAAAACAAAACTAAAAATAAAATTTAATGCTCGGGCCCAAATTTAGATAGTATATGAATTTAAGTAAAGTAAATAATGTTCTAAAAATATAGGTCTTCGAAACACATGTTTGATTATATCCACTAAAAAAAAATTAATAAACATGTTTAAATAATTAGCATAGACTTATAATCCCAACAATAATTCATATACATAATAACCACTGAAATGATGTGTCAAATAGAAATGAAATTGATCTAATTTATTAGCAATAGTCAACTAAATCAATCTGTAATATTGTCAACACATAATCTAGACAAGACTTTGATTTCAAAAATGAACACTCGAATATCAGCAACAATACCAAATATCGATTGCTTGTATTAATATTCAAAGTCACAAAGAGATTCAAAATAATGTTTCAAAACATAGACTTGTACAACAGTGCATAAGCTTTGTTCTTTCAAAAAATTGAAACTCCATGTTCCCTTAATTGTTTTTCCTTCACTGTTTTATATTGAAGGAATTCAAAAAGGAAAATTAACTTCCATAACCATACATAGTTATCCATTTAGTATGGGAAAATAAAAAAATTGTTTAATTCCCCAAACTAAATTAACTAAGTACATGAAATAAAAAACTACTAACTGTTTAATTTTAGAATTATGCATGGAAACTAATTTTCTCATTTCCCGTATTTTCCAAGACATTCATTTTATACCTATAAAACAAAAGAAATGAAAAAAAAAAATAGAAGTTAATAAAACATAAAAATAAAAATAAGAGTTATTACAGAATTTGAAATTTCATAGCTACTCTTTTATTAACTAAAATTAGCGATATAACAAACTAAACTAAAAAAAAATGCTAAACTCATACCAATAACTAAAACATTTTTATCACCGAGTGTTATTGGGAACCGTCCTGAATTCTGAATTAACGAAAATATTAAATCTTGATGAGTTAATGTTAATTACTTCTTTTTTTTATCTTGTTTAGAACTTGCAACATGTCTCCTCTTTCTATCGATCGAATCTTTATTTTCCAACCTACTAAGTTGATTTTCAAATTCCAAATCAATTATATTAGTCTGTAACACTGGAACCACTGAATAATATTTGTTCTTCCAGAAGGAAACCTCCAGATTGGGATCTATTTCAATTTTCTCATTCTCTTTTTCTTTAGAAACTTTTTCAATTGGTTCCTGCGGAGAAATGTGTTTTGGGGAAGATACTTCTAATTTGTAACTAACTCTTCATCCTCAACTTGGATAGGAGAACTAGTTTTGAAGTCTTCCAAGACTTGTTTCCGAACATTCTGGATATTTTCCTTCCTTGCCTCTAGTTCATAAAATCGACTAGACTAATGCAATCATCGTTCTTTTTGGTAACCAATGGGTCACACTCAGATGCAAGTGAGGAAACTATTGTTTTCTTGGAATCTTCGAAAGAAACCTAAGGTGCTTCACTGAAAACACATGACTCTGGACTGAAGATAAACTTTACAGTTTGACTGCGAGTAACCCTCGCGGTGTTTCGTTGAGGATTAGAAACTTGAGGGTAAGGAAAAACGGTATCTTCTATAGAATTTGAGGTTTCAACTTCAAAAAAGTGACACTCTAAATATATCTTAGAATTCTCCTGAAAATGATTTATTTTCACAAACTTTTCCCAAGAATCACCATTCTACTCTAACTGAAATTCAATCAGAATTTTCACTAAACTGTGATGAAAGATATTTCTTTCTGTACTAAGATTATTTCTATGATAAAAATGTGCCATCTTAGACAGGATTTTAAGCAAGAACACTGACATGTTCAATTCATAATCCATGAAGACAATTAAAAGTAGAAAGTGATAAATAAATAAAACGTTATATATTCCCTCACATGTGATAAATCTCTTAATAAATACTAACGAAAAATGTCATTTTTATTTAATTGAAGATATGGGCATACCTTTGTAATCGTACTTGCATTCGGGAGAAACCAGGATTTTTGACGAAGGAATCTTCTTCACCTTTTTGGTACTATACCAACATTCCCCTTTTAAAGGCAAGTTAGTCACTCTGGATATTAATTATTCATGTATATGTAACTCTATGTACCCAATTTTAGCATGTTCACCATTGAAATTTCATGTGAAAGCTTTGGTGACCTGTGCATTGTAACTATTAAACATGCACAAAAGATTTAACCAACCAACCATCTCAAAAGTTGGAAAATAATCTTCCTGAGCTTCAATAAGCTCGACATCGGGTTCAACTCTAGAAATCATTCCCATCATGACAGTTTACCACACTACAGTTTGAAAACCCTTCATAAAAAACCTAACAGACTCTTGCTTACAAGTAAATGAAAATAGAGCTTCAATACTTGAGTAAAAATATTATTTCGAGGAAGAAACACCATGGGTAATAATTCACGAATACGGTCATGCAATTCAAAACTATCTGTGGAAGTCAATCAGTGAACTTCAGGAAAGGAGGACTGTTTGTATGCAGTTTGAAAGGACCTTGATTTAATTTTCCATTAAATTGATTTTAATTTATGATGATCGCATCAGGCCTAACATACCACACAAAAATATTAAAATTTGTTATGGATCGTGGGTATCATGATAATACGCAGTTATGACAGGATAAGTAGGATTTTGTAGATTATCATTGATCATTGTTGGAACATTGGTTTTAAAATCAACAATATATCAAAAATTGTAGCTTGTCAAATATTGTAGCTCCTTGGAATATATGTAAATGAGAATAAATCACAAAGAATATGTAAATTAGAAACATTTGAAATCCAAAAAACTTTAATCAAAACCTTTATGAAATGAGAAACATCACATCAAGAAAATGTCATTAATGATTGAATGAAAACTCAAAGAAGTTGGGAGTATGGCCAAAATTGAAAAAACTGAAAACATTGTTTAAGTGAAATAAATAATTTTTATTTTATTTTTTTTTAAATTGAAAAATGAAGGGTCTCAAATTTCTTTATAATACAAAATTTGGGAGGTTGTTTTCTTCTACAAAAAATGGCGACACACTGCTGAAACCATTTATATTTGTATATAAGACAAAGAAACAAATATTAGATCATAAGAAATAAGAAAATTTACGAACTGTAGATAAATTATATTTATGACTAGTTTGTAAAAGATAACAAGGTAAAACATTACTAGTACTCTTTAACTTTATCTCATTGGAGGGGATAAGGGATGTTTATTAATATTGTGACTAGGAAAGGAAGCTTCTTATTTGACTAATAAGTAAAGTCTATTCATCATGTCAGAATTTAAAATTTTAAGTCATTTTTCTCGGTATTGCTTTGATGCTAACACACCTATTCAGTACCCCGACAAAGTTATCTTAATATCATATAAGCTTTTACCCGCTGCCAGCAGGCCTAATCAGTACCCCGACGGGTTAGCATATACTTCGCATGTCCTCATTTTATTTATTTAAACTTTAAACTTTTGTCTTTAGTTCATGACTTAGTAATTTCATTTGAGCAATGACGAGAATAGAGGAGGGGTGATATAGAGAGTTATATTTATTTCTGAACATGGAATGAGAACTAAACGATTCATCTTGTGATATTTTATTTTCCAATAAATTACTTTGTTTTAAGGGAAATAAAATTACTCCAAAGAGACTTTGTTGAAGAGTATTTTCCTTGTTTTTAATTCTTTATAAAAATAAACTAGACATAAGATTTATCCTTTGAATTTAAAGAAATTTTCTCATTTCAAACAATCTAAATTAGTTTCTCTTTGTACTAAAATAATTTCAAATACAATTGATTAACAGATGTATCCAATTGTTATATCAGATCAAAAACCAAAATGATAANAAAATATACATTCAAAATGAAAACAAATAAAAAATATTTACAACTATTTACAAGGATTGAAATTTCTTTTAGGAAAAATATTTTTTGAGGATTAACCCATTCACAGAAAAATACTCTTATATGCCTTCAAGAGTTTTCAAAATAAAAGTAGATGGACCAATTTTATGAGCAACCTGAAAAGGACTTAACCACAACTTTTGAAATTTTGAATGTTTACCTTTTTCTTCATGGGCTTTGTACCATTTCAAAACTAGGTCACCAACTTAAAAATATTTGTTACCGACAACTCTATTATCAAACCAATTCTTAATGATCATTTGATGGTTAGCAAAAGTATTCTTAGATTTATGCCTCACTTCCTCTAGTTTGAAGATCCTGTTTGTACGATATTGAAGATTAAAGCAATGTTGTCCGTCAATGGACTGTACTAAAGCCAGGAATGGTATAGAAATATTTGGTGGAAGAATAGCCTCTTTCCCATAAACCAAAAATTAATGGGAAGTACCCGGTGATTCTTTATAAGTAATTCGATCTGCCCATAATGCATAGATCAAGGCCTTGTGCCAATTTTTGTGGTTATCACTGATAATTTTCTTGATCATTTTTAAAATATTTTTGTTTGTTGATTTTGCTAAATTGTTACCCCGGGGATAATTAGCAGGATGTTTTATTTTAATTCCATTTTGAAGTGAAAATTTCGTAAGCGACAGAGAAGAAAAATAAGATGCATTATAAAAAGCTAATGTGCTCGGGAGACCAAATCTTGTAATAATAAACCTAACTAAGAATGAGATTAACTAATTAGTTGTAATTGATTTCAAGGGAATGGCCTCCACCCATTTTGTAAAATAATCAGTGGCAGTAATAATGTACCTATATTTCTTGGAGGAATTAGGAGAAATTTCATCAATGATATCGAGTCCCCATTGTTCAAATGGGTGTTCAACAATGACGAGCTGCAAAGGTAACACTGATTTCTTTTCTTATCCAGCTAAAGTTTGACATATTTTACATTTTCGAGCATATGCATGAGAATATTTAAATAAATTTGGCCAATAATAACTTGCACATAAAATTTTGTGTGTAGTTGTATCACTTTCAAAATGACCACCTGCAGGTCCATCATGCAAGTCAAATAAAAATTTATCATCTTCGTGTTTTTTTAAACATATAAATAACATTGAATCATAATTCTTTCTGAAAAGAACATTATTGATAAGTTGATATTGTGTCTCTTTTATTCTTAGAGTGCGTTTATTTTTAATTTCCAAATGAGAAGGTGGATTTCCATGATTTAGATAATAAACTAATTTGAATATTGTGAATCAAGAATATCAAAAGTAACACATACATGTTGTATATTTTCAGTGACATTTAACTTATCTTCATTTTCAAATATAGTATCGATGGTTTCAGTTAATAAATTGCATAAACCTTGACCTCATACAATTTTTGCAGTTTTTATCTCTAAATCATATCTTTGTAATGTGGTTACCCAATTTTCTCTCTTATCCCCTAAATATTTATGAATGAACAAACTTCTGACCTAGGGATGTGGAACAATTACCTTGCAATGAGATTTGATAAGGAAAGGTATGAAATGTTTGAAGGATTTGAAAACTGCATAAGCTTGCTTTTCAACATCAATATAATTTAATTATGCTCCTTGCAATGCTAAAATTTCGAAAGCAATAGATACTTCTATGTTTTGATCATTTTTCTATGATAACATAGATGCGTAAGATTCTTCAAAAGCAAATGTATAAAGAATGTATTTCTTATCATAATTAGGAGAGAGTAAATAAGGTGTTTGAATGATCGCTTTCTTTATAGAATTGAAAGATTATTTTTCTATTACATTCCACTTGAATAACGTGTCTTTTCTTATCATACGTTGCAAGGGAAGATTGTTTCTATGAAATATGGGATAAAATGCTTCACAAAATTGATTTTTCCAAGGAAAGATTGCATAGATTTTTTACTATGAGGCAAAGGAATTTTAGAAATACTTTTAACTGTAGAAGGATCAATTGAAATTTCTTCTTTAGAAACTATAAATCCCAAAAGTTTACCTTCTTGAAGAGCAAAAAATGATTTCTTAGTATTTAAAGAAATTACATACTTTTGACATATTTCAAAAACTTGTTTAAGATGAGAAATATGATCTAAACGATTCTTAGAATAAATTGTTATGTCATCTAGATAAACAACAACATATTTATTGATTAAACTACGGAAAGCAATATCCATATCTCATTGGAAAGTTGAACCTACATTGAATAAAACAAAAGGCATCTTTTGATAAGCATAAGTTCCCCATTTAGTTCTAAAATTAGTTTTGAGTCTATCATTAGGATGAACTAATACTTGATTATATCCGAAAAGTTCGTCTAAAAATTATATCATTTCAGAATCTAAGACTGATTGAAGAATTTTCTCCATAGGAAGTAATGGAAAATTATATTTTTTGGAATCTTTGTTTAGGTTTCTAATATCAATACAAATTCGGATGTCTCTGTTCTTTTTCCTTACATGCACAAGATTTGATACCCACATGGAATGTCTTACTAGAAAAATGATATTTTATTTAAGCAATTTATTAAGTTCATTTTTAATTTGGGTTTCAAGATTAGTATGAATTTTTCTTAACTTTTGTTGAACCAGTTTTTCCTCTGAAAGCATAGGAATGGTTTGTTGAATTGCAGATGTATCAAAAATTTTCAGGTCATCATATGACCATGCAAAAACATCGTTGTATTGCTTAAGAAGCTTTATGAAAGTTGTTCTTTCACAAGGAGAACAACCCAATCCAAGATCGACATTTTGAGGATTTTGATCTGTTCCTAGATTAATAAGTTCCACACTCATGGTAGAACTGTGTGCTTTACAATTTGTGGGTTTTTTAAATCTATCTTTTAAATAAAAAAGATCTTCTAATTTTACAACAGATTTAGGAACAATATTTTTAGATTTGATTTTATCCTCAAGAGAAGATTTGTTTAACTCAAGATCATGTGATTCTTCATCAATGATATCATTTTCATATGTTCCTTTTGAAGAGAGAAAATTGGTTATATCAGCATCATCATTAAATACTCACCAATTTGTTAAGTTATCGGAAACAAAAGGTCAAAAGATTAAGTCAACAGAGAATCTATCTAAAGAAAAATCTTCAAGGGGAATAAGTATAGAAGCTACATTTTCCAATAGATTTGCACTAGCATTTTGCATTCTAGATATAGAAACTATATTAAATGCAGAAAATTTTCCACTGAGATCTTGAGCCAATTGTTGATAATGCTTCAAATGACTAGAAATACAATGAATTTGATTGTTTACATGTTTAACAATGATTTTCAAATCACCGAAAACCAAGATGTCATGCACATTCATGTTGATTGCCTTCTTTAGATCCTGAATTAATGCTTCATATTATGTGGTGTTATTGGTACAATGAAATTCCAATCTGCATGTTAACATAGTTTTTACACCATTAGGACTGATTAAAATGAAACCTGCATGATCCGAAAATGATCTTTTAAAGACTTGGTTAAGTATTTTGCATGAGTTGATTTACCATTTAGAAATTGAAGAGAAGAAGAAGATTTAATGGAAGAATGTTGTAGCCATCATAAAGAATGAAAAATATAAAATAAACATTAAGAACAACAAACCATAATGCCAAAGATTGTTAATGGAATTCGACAAAGTTGCCTATGTCTTCGGGCCTTTGTCTCAATGGGGAAGGCTTTCTTATTAATCTTCAATGCTTCAAAAATTCATCAGCAATGCATCAAATGGATTACAACTTGATATGGTTGTGTTCTTCTCGACCTCAGGAATCCAACACAACTGACGGCACTAAAAAGGGCTAAGCGTAGCTCCCGGAAATGGCCTCCAAAGTTTACTTCCTCGATGGCTTCCCTACATAAAAATGGCTTGTACTTCAAAAATTCTTTAGCATTCTCTTGTTCTGAACTTTTTCTTTCATGGAAAATAGGCATGGTTAAGTATATTTGGAGTTGGGCATCGAAATCAAACTTTCCCCCATGATTTAGACCTCTTCCTGGGCTCAGATCCCTTCTTTTAGGGCCAAAATCCAACAAAACCATTCTTAAATCATTAAAAATCTAGTTAATATAGTTTAAAATCCACTTTTTGGCTAATATTGGGCGCCCACCCCTGTTCCTCTGGCTCCTAGTCATGTGGTCGCATGCTAGCCCCAAAACTCTCATGCACCTCCTATCTCTAGCTTCTCGGTTGTATGGGGAGCCATGTGGCTAGGTGCCAATCCCCAAACATCTGGGCCCTTCATTTCTAACCCCCGGTCTATTGTTCCAAGTTACATGGGAGGTGACCTGGTCAATATGTAGCCCCCATCGACTGACGCTAACCCCCAAACACTAGCGCATATCACAACAAATACAATGTTTGTTGTATAATGGTTAATAAACATAGTTATCCCTGACGGTTGGCGCATTTGGTGGGGTTGTTGGCATGCCCGAAGGTCTCGAGCTCGAATCCTATGGAGTCATAACAAAAAAAATTGACCAATGCCTTTTTTTCCAAATCCGGGGTGCCACATGGCACCCTATAATTGGGCCACGTTTTGCCTCTGGATTGGCCCCGTACGCATGGTTAGCGCACAGTCAGCCTGCATAGTCAACCACCCGCCACGTGTCTTTCTCTCGGGTTGCCAACTATCAATCTGTACAGCCACGTCAATGCCATGCATCCTTTTGTACTATCACGTATCGGCCACACGTCCTTCCACACTGCCACGTGTTTTCCATGCGTCAACCTATCAATGGGACACGTCATCATACGGACTACCACTTCAACGTCCATACAATCCACATGTCGAATCCGTACTGTGCCAACTCAACCTTGAAAATGCCAAAATGCCCGACACATGTCACGCTCTGGTGTTGTCATGTCAGCATGCTGACATCATATTCCATGCCAGGATTATGTATTGATGATGTTAGAAGTACAGACTGTTGATTGTTGACTTTTTTACCTATTTGGAAAAAAATTTGGATCGCGATAACTTCTTCATACAATGTCCAATTTTTTAAAAAAAACATACTACCAGAATCGAAACGACGAGCCCTACGCGATGGCATTGGTTTCGTCCAATTCTGAGAAATTTTAAATTTTAAATTTTGGCCTTCCTGGATCCATTTTGGATCATTCCTCCTCACTAAGACCTTTTGGTCTATTAACTAGACATCAAGTGTGGGATAGGCCTCCCCACTTGTCCTTTGTCTTTAAACTCTATCTTGTGCACCTATCACATCACAATCAATTGCATAATAACCATGACAACTAAAATCATATTGTTAGCCATTTGAAATCATTCCCATCTTACTGAATCCACTACCATCCATGTAGAAAACATTAGCAGCGATAATATCAGAAATATGACTGAAAATGAACCAATATCTTGCACGCCATTAACTTATCTTGAAGCAAAGTATGATTGAACTCATATCTTACAACCATTTTACTTCTTTTCTTAAGATCATCCAAGTTATGTGTGACATTTTTTCTTCAATAAGATGCCTTCCTTAACTATTCCATTGTGACAAGATATTGATTTTCTTTAATATGATAAGCATGCACAACATATTCATTGCATTTCTTAAATAAGTAACATTGATTATATTCCTTGTAGAAGATTGCTTTGCGATCATATAAATAAGGGATACCTAAGACCATTCCACATGTTTCTAGTGGCACCACATCACGTATTACTTCATCCACATACTTAGATATAATTGCAAACTTTATGATACATTTCTTTGTTATGGGAAATTTGTGATCTTTGATTATCCAATTTAGTGAATAGGGTTTGTGATGCATCTTAGTTTTTAATCCCAATTTCTTAACCACTTCTTATGAAATTAAGTTAGATTGATATCCATTATCTATCAATGTGTCGATCTTGGTATGTTTCATAATGACCCGTACATGAAACAATTTACTTCTAGAATCATAACCATCACCAATTTTACCTGAAAAACAAACTTTCGTGATTTTAGACTCATCCCCTGAATCATACCCCAAGTTTGTTGGCCGTGTTGTTGTTGCAACTTTTTTCCTCCCTTTCCTCTCTTTGAACCACTTTGGTTTCTTATCTGGGTGCAACTTCCAGCAATTCTCATCATGATGCTCTTCTTTCTTGCAATCCTTGCAAGAGATCTTCTCTTCCTTCACTGTAGCTGAGTTTTCTTTCTTCCCTTTCCCTTTTCCTTTGCCTTCTTTCTTTGAAGATGATTCCCCTGATACACTAAATCTAGTTTTCCATGTTTTAATATATGTTTCTTGAAAATAAACCTCATCAATATTATTAGGTCCAAACATAAATATAGTATTACGAATATAAGTAGGCAAACCTCCTATATACTTCATAAGAGTTTCTTGTGTAGTCAATGGAACATCTAACATCAAATCCATCTTATGAAATTCATCTGTATATTCCTGCACCGATTGTACTTTTCTTAACTTAAGACTTTGTTATTCAATTAAAGACTTTTCCTTATATCCCAATGGATAGAATCGTTTTCTAAGTGAGGAAATAAAATCATTCCATGATGGAAAAATCTTACCAACTTGTTGAGTTCCATGTTTCATTTTATTTTTCCACCAGATGAGAATTGTGTCTTCAAGGTGAAGCGATGCCAATCTAAATTTGGTTGCCTCATCTTTGATTTGTTGCACATTACAATATACCTCCATCTGTCTAACCCAGTTATCAATTTTCTCAGCATTAACTTCGCCATCATACATAGGAAAAACAAATTTTACATCAAGTTTAAGTAATGGCATATCAGGCTTATGTTTATGCGAATGTTTTCTTGAAGAAGTAGGATTTTAAATTGTTCTTAAAGAAGAAGAATATGGAGATGAAGGAGGTGAAGGAGGAGGTTTTGGAGGGTCCTCTCCTTCTTCACTTTTTTCTTTCTTTGAATGTTCCCCTTGAACCAATCTTTTATGTTCCAAGTAATCATCATACAATACTTTTACCATCTTTGACATGGAAAATAAAGTTCTTTGAAACTCTCTTTTGTTTTGAGAAAGTCTTTCTTCCGATGCCATCTTCTCACTTTGAGAGGTCGTCTTTCTTGATCCAATCTTAGGATCTCCTTCTACAAGATATCCTTCACCATGAATTATCTTTTCCTTGGTAATCATGCAAACTCAAACAACCAATTGTCAACCTTCTCTGATACCACTTGATCCGAAAACGATCTTTTAAAGACTTGGTTAACTATTTTTCATGAGTTGATTTACCATTTATAAATTGATAAGAAGAAGAATATTTAATGAAATAATGTTGTAGCCATAATAAATAATGAAGAACAAAAAATGAACATTAAGAACAACAAACCATAATGCCAAATATTGTTCACGGAATTTGACAAAGTTGTCCAAATCTTTGGGCCTTTGTCTCAGTGGGGGAGGCTTTCTTATTAATCTTGAATGCTTCAAATATACATCATAAGTACATCAAATGGATTAAAAACTTGTTTTTCTATGTTCTTCTTGACCTCATGTATCTAACACAACTGAAGGTACTGAAAAAGGTTGAGAGTAGCTCTTGAAAATAGCCTCCAAAGTTCACTTCCTCAATGGTTTTCCTGCATAAAAATGGCTTGCACTTCACAAATTATTCAACATTATCATATTATAAAAAAATTCTTCCATGGAAAACAGGCATGGTTAAGTATATTTGGAGTTGGGGGTCGAAATCCTACTTCCCCCCATGATCTGGGCCTCTTCCTGGGCTCAGATCCCCTATTTTAGGGCCAAAATCCAACAAAATCAGGCTTAAATCATTAAAAATCCAGTTAATATAGTTTAAAACCCACTTTTTGGCTAATATTGGGCATGTTCCCCTAGTCCTCTGGCTCCTGGTCATGTGGAGGTCCATGTGGCCATGTTCTAGCCCCCAAACTCGCACGCGCCCCCTATCTTTAGCTTATGGGTCGTATGGGGAGCCATGTGGTCAGGTGGAAATCCCCAAACATCTGCGCCCTTCATTTCTCAACCCCATATCTTTTGTTCCAGGTCACATGGGAGGCGCCCTTATCGACGAGTATCCCCCATCGACCAACGCTAACCCCTAACACCATCACATATCAGAACAAGTACAATGTTTGTTGTATAATGGATAAGAAACATAGTTATCCTGGACGGTTGGTGCATTTGGTGGGGTCGTTGGCATGCATGAAGGTCTCAAGCTCGAATCCTACAGAGTCATAACAATTTTTTTGACGCAGGACTTTTTGGCCAATTATGGGGTGCCACGTGCCCCCCTGTGATTGGGCCACGTGTTGCCTCTTGATTGGTCCTGTACACATAGTTAGTGCACAATCATCCTACACAGTGAGTCGCCTTCCACATGTCCTGCTCTCAGGCTCCCAACTGTCAATCCATATAGCCACGTCAATGCCATGCGTCCTTCTGTATTGCCACATGTCTTCCATACGTCAACCTATTAGTGGGCCATGTCATCGTACAGACTGCCACGTCAGCATCTATACAGTCCACATGTCAAATTTGTATTGTGCCAACTCAGCCCTAAAAATGCCACAAATTCCTAACACATGTCAAGCTCTGGTGATTCCATGTCAGCATGTTAATGTCATCCTCCATGTCATGATGATGTATTGTTGACATCAACAGTACGAACTATTGATTGTTGACTTGTTTTGCCTGTTTGGGAAAAATTTCAGATCGCGAAAACTTCACCATACAGTGTCCATTTAAGAAAAAAGAAAAACATAGTGTCGGAATTAGTATGATGAGACCTACGCGATGGCGCTAGTTTCGTCTGATTCCGGGAACTTTCAAATTTTGGCCTTCCTGGATCCATTTTGGATCACTGAACCAACACCATCATTAGATTTAGATCCATCAAAATAAATTTCTAAAAAGGATAATTTACAGAATTATCTACAAAATTAATACAACGAGAAAAATATGTCGAAGAGAAATTTTCAATCTCTGAGCTTTGATCTATAGGTTGGAAAGGAGAAATCTACGCATTAAATTTTTCAAAATAAGAATCAATAGAGTAATTCCCAAAACTGCTATTAGAAAAATCCACAGGTTCTTTTTCTCCATCTAAATCTGTCACATTATATTTCATATGTTTTCCCTATTGACATGGATCTGATTAGGTTTCCCATTATATGGAAGCCAAAGGTGAGACAAATCAGTTGAGAAATATCCATAAAAAATTTTAGACCAAGCTCGACCTAAAATTAATCCATAAGCATCTGGAATATCAGCAACAATAATATCTATTATTTGAAAAACTTTAGAATTAGATGATAATCTGATTCATTGTAACATCCCCGTCGTTATGACTACAAGCGACGCAAGGTGCAATTTTTCTTTTTTTCTTTTTTTTGCAGGAAGGAAATGAAGACACAATTAACCACACCTAGACGAAGAACATACACACCTCGATCTGGCAACAGATGACTATGACTCCACGCACTGGAACCAGGGCAACTGAGTGAATCATGCGTAAAACAACAAGGAGAAATGACTACCCGCCCAACACAACATGACCACGCCTACAAGCTAAGGGACAACACCCCCATCCAAACATAATGGCCTCGACGACCAGAAGACTAGAACCTCGAAGGCGCGCAACCAAACGCATGGAGGCGTTGCAACCCAAGCGCCATCGACGAACTTACAAGATCAACAAAACCCACTACGGGAAGTATAGGTCCCAGCCAAGTTATCAATCGCCTCTATCCAATAGGGCGTGCAATGATCCCCTCGTCAGGAATCATGTCATCCCCAGGCAATAGGCGTGACGATAACCCTGGCGCTACATAACCTAATGGGACCAAGGACTCAAGAAAATCCATCCCGCTAGGAAGCGAAACAATTGACAAGAAGACTACGCCCACACACAAGCAAGAGATCGACAAGACGCAAGATGATGTCGTTCGAAGGAAGCGCAAGCTAAGGCAGGACTTCGCCAACAACTCGATAAATCATCAATTCTAAGCTAGTCAATAATTACAGTCTATTTTAATCATTGATTCCAAATCTAACTTAGCAAGTCTAAATTACAAATTTGTCATTAATGTACAATCTAATTTAACCTTAATACAAATCAATTTGAGCAATTATAAATTACAGATTAGTCATTAATGTTCCATTTAATTTAACATTAAATGAAAATCAAATTGAGAAAGTGTAAATTACAATTTGGTCATCAAGGTACCATCTAATTTAACATTAAATGCACATCAAATTAAGCAAGTCTAAACTACAATTTGGTTAATAATTAAAAATCTAATTAACATTAATGCAATCTGATTTAGCAAGTCTAAAATCAATCACTAATTTAGCAATTACCATTATATGACAATCATTAAAATATCAAGGTATAATGGCTCTCTCCTTATGCGCTCTGACCTCCCTCTCTCTCCCCACACATGCCCTCCTCTCCAGGAGGGGCCTCGAGGCCCCCCAACTCCCCGTCGCCTCCCTCTCCCTCTGCCCTAGATGTTGTATATTTTTCCTCTCTCATCGCCTCTCTTCCCAAGATGAACAAGCAAACCCCCCCAAAGTTTTTGAAAAAGATAGATCAAATCCCCTCGGTTCAGATTCAAGGAGGCTCCAGAACCCTCGCCTTCAAATTTGTAGAATATGCACTCATCGAGAATTTTACAGGAATATAGCCCTCTCTGTAGGTAATGGCGATTTGGGTCGACAAGAACTGGAAACCCCACCTGAAAGGAAATCTTTCGCATTTTCTATGTGGAAGAGGATTCTTTGTTTTTCTGTTCGAAGATAAATTATATTGAGACCTCATCTTCATAAGCGGACCGTACTTCATGGGCTCCAGAGGTATGTATCTCAATAGATGGACCCCAGATTTCAACCCCGAGAACGATATTCCTAGTGCAATTCCAGTTTGTGTTTGCCTCCCCTTCCTTCCTCTGCATTACTGGAACAATGAAACTATTCATTCTATAGGTAATACTCTAGGAAAATTTATAGATCGAGCAGAACCTAGAGATGGTCTTCAAGCATGTGCTCGGATCTGTGTAGAAGTAGATCTTGAAAAAGGCTTGCCTGAAGTTATTAATCTCACCCTGGATAACTAGAACTATCTGCAACAAGTTGATTATGAACAACTTCCCTTCAAATGCAAAATCTATCATGAGTATTGGCATTTTGCGAAACATTGTCCTAAGTCCCCTCTTGAAAGTATGATTGAAGAATCTGAGTAGTGGCAACGGCCCAAAAGGAAAAATCAGTAGAGACATGGTCCAAACCCTAAAACCATCCCCACGCCTCCCCCTCCTAACCCTTCTCCAAATCCCGAATCTTCCATCCAGATCTCGACTCAAGATCCACCCCGAATGGAGTCGCCCCCCTTACAACTGCAGATCGCTCCTCCGCTTCCCCCCCTGAGTCTCCTATTCCTCCCTCTGCACCGCTTTCACCTCCTCACCCATCTTCTCTTCTGGAGGATGGACATATAGAAAAAATGTCGAAAGAAGACTCAGGCTCAGATAACCATTCTTCCCCCATCATAAAAGTAGGAAGAAAGTCAAACCTGCACAAAAGGGAAGCTTCTTCCAGGAAATAAATTGAACTTGGGAAGCAAACAACTTTGGATCAGCATGCTAGGAAAGAAACAAGGTAGACTAGGAATCAGAGTGGATCCAACCCCCATAAAGGGGGAAAATCCAAGCCTTCTAAATGATAAAAGAAATCTCCTAGAATTGCAGAGGACTAGGGATCCGACACGAGCTCTCGCTAATACATGACCTAATTAAATAAGAAAACCCTCATGTGCTTCTACTCTAGGAGACAAAAGGGAAGGATACTGATATCCTTCAGGAAAGTAGCTACATCTGGCGATCATGCAAAGGCGTGGCAGTCAGCGCAAGGGGAGCCTCCAAGGGAATCTACACCCTATGAAATCCCAATATCTTCTCTCTCCAAACTTGGCATTCTACAATGCACTGGATCAGAACTTCACTTCTCCATATACCTACAGGTAATATTCTGATTGTTATTAATGTGTATATGCCCGCAATTTATCAAGAAAAAAATTGACTGTTGGTCCTCCCTCCAAAGCCTTCAAGGGAGTCTTGACTCCAAAGACCTCATAATAGTTGGAGACCTCAACACTACCCTCCACCCTAAGGAAAAAAAAAGGGGGTTCCCGAGCACGGGACCCCACTCGTGAGCATCTCGAGGATCTTATATCCTCTTGTCACTTAATTAACATAAATCCCTCTAACTGCCACTTCACTTGGTTAAATAGGTGACTAGGGCTGGGGCACATCACTGCTCGCCTGGATCGATTCCTCCTAAGAAGCTCCTTCCTTGACGATTCCTTTTCCCCCTCCTCTCTCATACTCCCCTGGAATGGCTCTGATCACAAACCTGTCACCCTTACTCCTTCCCCCCCTGATAATTTTGGCCCCATCCCCTTCAAATTCAACCCTATCTGGATCTTAGACCCAATATTTTTTGATATTGTATCAAATACCTGGAACTGTTGGATACAAGGCTCTCCAAACTATATTTGGGAACATAAACTAAAAAGAATCAAATCATCCCTCAAACACTGGGTGAAAAGCACCAAAGAAAAAGAGCAGGAAGCAAAAAGTAGAAAAATTAAGGAAATGGAAGAAAACAGATTGGCAATGAAAGAGTGACCTACCACTCATTCTCTTCTTCTCAAAGAGAAACAAGACTTCATTGCCTATCAAAAAATCCTCCACTTGGAAGAGGAAACTTGGAGGCTCAAATCTCAAAGTCTCTAGCTTAACTCATGAGACAGAAACACAGGATTATTTCAGAGACAAACTAAAGCTAGAATCTGGAGGAACAAGGTGAAGGAGATCACAAAAGAAGATGGAACAAAAACATACAACTTCCACCAAATCCAAGAAGAAGCCAAAAATCATTTTGACCAACTTCTCACTGAGGAAGGCATTGCAAACCTCAACATACAAGAAGATTTGTTGTAAAACATACCGAGCGTTGTCAATCAGGAGGATAACTCCAAGATAAATCAAGAAGTTACAGAAAAAGAACTCTATGAGGCCTTGTTCCAACTTCACCCAGACAAAGCTCCAGGACTAGATGGCTTCAGCGCTCATTTCTATAAAAAAATGTTGGCATATAATTAAAAGAGATCCCCTGAGGATGATTCAGTATGTTCAGAAATCTACAAAGTTGGGGGGCAGTACAAATTCCACCTTTTTGGCCCTTATTCCAAAGGATTCAGATCCTTCCTCCTTCTCTAGATTCAGACCCATATCTTTATGCAATGTCTCCTACAAAGTCATCACTAAAGTCATAGCCAATAGAATCAAGCCTCTCCTGCATAAGCTCATCTCTCCAAATCAAAGTGGCTTTGTCGAAAAATGACAAATGATTGATAACATCATACTAGTTCAAGAAGCCATACACTCCAGCAGGGAACGAGGATACCAAGGCATAATTATCAAAATTGATATGGCCAACACCTTTGATAGGGTGAGGCGCACCTTCTTGTTTGCATTTTTGAAGAAATTTGGTTTTAGTTCATAATTCATAGCTTGGGTCTCAGCATGTATCTCCATGCCTTGGATAGCTCCTCTGATCAACAGTCGTCCAACAAGATTCTTCAAAAGCTCCAGAGGGATAAGGAAAGGTTGTCTGCTTTCCCCCCTCCTCTACATAATCATGGCAGAAACCCTTGGTAGGCAACTGGAAAAGGATCGAACCTCCAAATCCATCCCCAGCATCAAAATTTCTTGAGGGGCGAAGAGAATAAATCACTCTCAATTTGTTGATGGCACTCTCCTCATTAGAGGCGCCTCCATTGTCATGGCTAAGAGATTCAAAACTTCTCTGGAAAATTTCACTCAAGCCTCGGGAGCTCTCATAAATAGTGCCAAATCCAATGTCTATGCATGGAACACTCCCACAAGAACAACTCACCTAATAGCAAATATCTTTCATTTTCCTCTCATTGAAAAATGGAAAACCTTCAGATACCTTGGCATCCCAATTTGTCTCAAATCTCTCCCAAATTCATCTTAGAACCAAATTCTAGACAAGATCAAAAGCAAGTTAGATCATTGGGGACCCTTTTGGCTCAATTTGGCAGGTCGAACTATGCTAATAAAATCAGTCCTCTCTGCTCTCCCCATCTTTCAATTCTCCTCTCTTCTTGCACCTTAGAATGTCAAATCCTCAATCTCCAGTCTCCTTCGATGCTTTCTATTGGAAGGAGGGAAAACAGACACAAAAAAATTCCATCTTATAAATTGGGATATTGTAAAACACCCTAAGAAAAATGGAGGTCTGGGCATCAAAGATCCTACCCTTTCCAACTTGTAAATGGGAGAAAAACTTTTATGGAACCTTGTATCAGGAAGAAATGATTGGTGGAAAAGAATCCTTCTGAAAAAATATGTAGTTGGGGACAGACTCGGATGTTTAGACCAGCACCATACCCTTGGTAGTGGATCACCAATAGGGAAGCTCTTGTCTGCCTCCATTCCTCTCATCCAAATCTAGCTTACCTAGATCCCTGGAAATGGTCGAAAGATTCTTATTGAGACAGATAGCATCATCTGCAAACAACCTCTCTGGAAACATACACATCTGCGACCACTCATCAATTGGCTTGACTCTCAAGAAAAAAAGTATATCTCAGATATCTCCTCCTGGAATGGTGACACGGGAGAATGGATAGGATGGAACCTACAAAATCTTCCAAACAATCTTCAGGATGCAGCCCACCAGCTACAAATTCTCCTAAGAGGTTGCGCCCCCATATGTAACACACTAAAAGATCAGAGAGGATGGGGAAATGGCATCTACTCTGTTAAGCAAGGATATTCACAACCCCTCTCCCAAGTGAATCTCCCCCCTAAAGATAAACTCTGTAATTCTCTCTGAAGCAATGATAGTCCACCCAAGGTCAATTATTTTTGCTGGATAATGGCACATGGAAAATTGCTAACAGGGGAAAATATTCTTAAAAGGAACATCCACCCCCACCTCCACCATGGAATCTTACTGGATCCGCTCTTTTTTCCCCTCCTTTCCTTCCACTACCCATGCCCCCTCTCCCTCTAGATCCTACTGGAATATTCATGAAGACATTGAATACCAGCACTGGTGCAATGAGCAACAGACTCACATTCTCTACTTCGATGGAGCCTCAAAAGGAAACCCCGGGGTGGCAGGAGCAGAAGGGGTCATCATTTTCCCACGAGGAATTCAAGCACTCTCTTTCCACTGGAATCTAGGCATCACAACTAATAATCAAGCCGAAGCCTATGCCATGTACCAAGGCCTCCTCCTCTCCAAACACCTGAACATTCACTCCCTCTCGGTGATTGGGGACTCTAAGATAATCATAGGCCATGCACGCAAAGGATCCCACCCCCCAAATATCCACTTAAAGGCCATTCTTCAACGAATTTCGGCATCTCTCAAACTCTTCCCCAATATCTCCCTCTTCCATGTCTGGAGTGGGAAGAACCTGTTTAGCATGATACCCAGGGCATACTATGCATTGATTTCAGGTAATGTGAATGGTACCAACATCAGCAGTGAGTATGGCTGCAGCTCGTGGCAAAATTTGTGAAATTGGTTATGTTCTTTGGACCAAACAAAGGTGATGGAACATATCATAGGAAGAGTGGCTCATCTCATCGGTATTCTCTATTCCTCATAGAGAAGATGGTTTCTCACTCCTCACCTGAACACAAACACTAATACCTACGTAATTCAGGCAGATAGAACAAATAATTTCGGCAAAATGAGAAGGCAAAATCAGCAAGCGGTTTTAGTGGAAGACCACGACGAACTGGTGAGCACGGGGCAGAACCTCCAAATACAACTCAGGGCTCTTTCAGTGCAAGTTTTATCCATTACTGAAATTACCATCCAGCACTAGGGAGAGCAACAAAGGAACAGGGATGAGTGTGAAGCATTAAGGCAACATATAGAGGCTCTCCAATTTGTGGTTGAACCTGCGTCACCTTCAGCCTCCCTAAACACAGTCATCTATGAGGAAGCCTCCTCACCAGGACCACGGTCGCGAATGGACCTCAATCTGCGGCCTCCAACAGAGGAAGAATCCCTTGCACTAGACCGACACAAATTCTAAATGTATGTAGTGTTTTACTATGATTTTACTAGGAAATTTTTGCATGGTTTTCACCATAGCAGTTCATTTAGGAAGTAGCATTTTAGTAAACACTACCCTTGCTCTCCATCTCCTTCTGGGAGCATATACGGGAGTGAATTTTGATTTATGCAACTCCTGTAACACAGATTTTGTATTCCTC
>SNQJ01S0013153.1:21509-32239 GCA_010110895.2 Picea sitchensis
GGAAAGAATGAGTCTGCCCTCGAGAAATGTATGGACCATTCCTTACCTTGGGACATTCCTCCGACACTAAACAAAGTGTAACCTGGAGGGAATGAGTATGCCCTAAGGAATGACTGTCCTGGACTATTCCCCACCCTGGTCCATTCTTCCGACACTAAACAAAGTGTAACCTAGAGAGAATGATTCTTCCCTTGAGGAATAACTATTCCTGATTGCTGAGCCTGGACTACTCCCCACCCTGGGCCATTCCTTCGACACCAAACAAGGTGTAGCCTGGAGAGAATGAGTCTACCCTCGAGGAGTAACTGTCCGGACCATTCCCCACCCTGGGCCATTCCTCCGAAACTAAACAAAGTGTATCCTGGAAAGAACGAGTCTTCCCTCGAGGAATGTATGTCCTGCATCAACCTCCAAAACAGATGATTCTTCGAAACTTCTCACAACTGTGAACTTCAAAAGAATGACTGCCCGACGAGGCGGACCATTCTACTTGACCACTACACAGAGTGACTGCCAAGAAGAATGATTTTCCTAGACCACTCCCCATAATGGGAAGTCGTTGTCTATGATACATCAAAAATCAGTCTGCCTCCCATGTTAACTACAATGGGAAGCCACTGTCCGTAAAAAATCTCAATCTACTTTCCGAACAGGAAAGCATCTGTCCAATCTGGACTATTACAAAGATAAATGCTCCCTCCTAACTGGAAAGTTATTTCAATCACAAAAATAAATGTTTGCATACCTTATTTTAGTTTGGATATTCTTCCCTTCCGGCTAAGAGAGTTATTTCCATGAGCTCTATCTTGAGTATGCACGTTCTTTCATCTTGAATATAGGCTTTACCAAAGTGTATGCTTATCTGCTCATATGTGGAGATATGTATTGGAGAAATCATTTTCTCCCTTTTGGACTTTATCATGGATAATGTAATGCTTGTACTTTAGTCTGGAATACTATGAAGGCTTCATGTAGATATCAACACTAGAGTATATCATAGTTGGAGAACTGGAACATATTCATGTGGTACTTCTTCTGTCATCATGAGATCTGATCTTCTGAGTAGTCATCTTGATGTTATAGGAAATCTTCACCATGCTTCTGCTGTGCACTGGAGGTTCTCCACCAATTTGTCTTTTTCTTATCTGCATACAAGAGTATCTTTCTGGCATGCCTCAAAGTCTTGAGATTGCTCTGCATGCGCTCTTTACTCAATTTCTTCTGGAGAACATTGTTTTCATTCATATGATGTAGAATTCTGACTCATGGATGTTGTGGATAATATAATGACTTATATAGAGATAAGTCTGGTGTACTTAGAACAATCAATTATCATAGTCTTCTCCCTCCATCTGGGAGAATCTATGGTTCTGGATCTCACAATGCTTTCATTCATAAGTCTTCCATACACTGCTCTTCGTCACGACTTTCAATTCTTCTGCTTGATTTCTTTTAGTGAGTTCATATCAGGATGGTAATCTTGTGATTCTTGATAGAATGACTGGTTGTTCTGGTTCTTCTTTATTTCTTGGAATCCTTATGTTCTTCATGTTTTTCTTTTACTTTTGGGTCCATGGAGTTTCTTATAGATTCCATGTTCTAGAGATTCCACTTCTTACCTTCATCATCCGTTCACGGATCTGGATGGACAACCAGGAATACTTTAAGGCTTCTCTTTGAAGAGGTCTTCTTCTGCGGTTGAGCTGAACATGTGCTGTCTTTTATCACTGTTACCATGGATATATACCTTTCATTTTCTTCAATGGATCATAGGATTATCTCCCTCCTAATCCTTGCTTCATGTAAGAGTGCATATAATCAACTCCCTTCGTCTGATAGAGTCCATGCTTCCATTTGTATCCTTATTGTCTTCTGCAATATATAATAGAGTCCATGCTTCCATCTGCATCCTTATTATCTTTTGCAATATATGATTGGTTCTCTTGTTTAATAGAGTCCATGCTTCCGTCTTGTTGTCTTCTACAGAATGTCATAATTCTTTTTATGGTTTCGTCTTGATTGTTGACTTCTTTTTGTCTTTGCTTTTTCCAAGTCTCTTCTGATTTCGGTCTTATATTGTAGTAGCTTTCACATGATATAATTCCTTCTTTCATGTGTAATATCTAATGATATTCATTCTTATCTTGTTGTTCTTCCATAGTTATAGTTCTTCTTGGAACACATTGTCTTACAAGATATGTACAAAGATGATGCAAGCAAGATATGTACAAGAAACTAAGAAGAGTGTTGTTACCTTTTAGTAGAAGAAGTCTCTTCCATATTGCTTAGTCTTTTTTACAGGTTCCTTTTCTTCGGCAATCGATGCTTCATGTTTCTCCTTCCTTTTCTTTAGCTCGGGACACTGATTCCTATATTGACCGTACTTCTGACAGTTGAAGCATTGTATTTCTGAAATATCTTTCTCTTGATTTAGCTTCCTCCTTGAACCAAACTTCCTTTTGTTTCTGAAGTTCTTGAATCTTGCTGTGAAGGCTTGATCATCATACTTCTTTTGAGGTTTCTCTTTTGCATTGATCCTTGATTCTTCTTGATCATAGCAAGTCCAAAGTTCTTCAAATGTCAGGTACTCCTTCCTTGTGTTCATGCTTGCGATAAATGCATCCCATGTCTTGGGAAGACCATTGAGTACTATGTTCACCAATTCCTTTTCTGAAGTGATCTCTTCAATAGCTTGTAGTTGATCTCTTAGCTGGGATATCCTTACAAAGTATGATGTAATGCTGTCGTCATCATTCATCTTCATGTCACAGAGCTCATTCTTCAGACTCATAACTTGTCCAATGTTCCTGACTGAGAAGAGATTTGTTAGGGCATCATACATCTTCTTCGATGAGTCAAGATGGAAGATGTAGGGTATCAAGTGGTATTTTATGGAATCCACTATGACACTCATGGCATTGATGTCAATGTCTTTGAACGTCTCCATAGCTGCAACGTTCTACGGTTCCTTCTCTTCTCCTTCTTTAAACTCTGTCTTCACGATCTTTCCTTTCACAATATCCAACACTTTATTCTTAGCAAGGATGAGGTCAATCCTTGTCTTCCATGCTCTGAAGTTAAAGGCTCCATCTAGCTTGTTCTCAGACTTCATAGAATTCATCATGGCTTGCTTGACTTGGTCAAACCCTAGATTTGACCAGAAATTCAAACTTCATGTCTTGGCCTTCTAAGAGTACCAAGAGATGCGCTGGGCTAGGGCACACTGATCTATCCAGATATTAGGTCAATATCATCACTTAAGGTGCCTCAACAAGAGGTTTAGGGTTTCTGCATATTCTTCTACTGGTAACCCTAGCTGTAGTGCTTTTGAAAGTTTCTCCTACTAGTAACCCTAGCGACACTTCTTCAACGAGCTCAATATCTAGTGGCTATGTTTCCTTCCAGCATTTTAGGCTGACTGAAGGGGTGTGGGCCCATAAGCTATTAGAATATAGAAGATGGTGTGCTCGTTTTACCATTGACAATACCCTCGTCACCCAACCACAGGTCGAAGCCTCCCTCCGAGCACCTTAACCTTGACTAAGAATTCCTCCGGAAGAAAACCCTAGGCTAGATAGCCAAACAAAGAGAAATGCATCTCTCCCCAAGGATAACGCAACACAAAATACTGATCATATGTTCCAAACCCTAGCCAAGAGATATCCAAGCCAATACTCAAACTAGCTACTGCTGCAGCTGCAGCTGGAGCCCTCCTCCAAACCTGCACACCAACTGCAACTGCAGTGCGCACCAACTGGGAAAACTTCAGTCCTGAGATGCTATCAAATGAGAACTGTCGTTTATAGTAATCCTGCCAGTTTGTTGGGGCTGACTTCTCCTTCTCGGTATGTGTCTGTTCAGTATATTATTATTAATTCTGGCTGACTTCTTCTCTTGGAGGCTAATAGCCCAATATAAATTATCTTCTTGAGCCGACAAGGCTTCTAGGGTTATTAGCCAATTCATTAGGGTTTCTCTTGCTTCCTGGAGTCTTCTATTCTCATTAGGTTCACATGTAGAGGTAAATACCTCCCGCAGCTACCATAATATTAGCAGTACATACGTCCAATTTTTTCACCTTGNGGCTTCTAGGGTTATTAGCCAATTCATTAGGGTTTCTCTTGCTTCCTGGAGTCTTCTATTCTCATTAGGTTCACATGTAGAGGTAAATACCTCCCGCAGCTACCATAATATTAGCAGTACATACGTCCAATTTTTTCACCTTGGGGAGCACTAGTACTCTTTATCAAAAAGAAGGATGGAACATTGAGGTTATGTATCGACTTTAGATATTTGAATAAAGACATGGTAAAGAACAAGTACCCTCTACCCAAAATTGATGACCTCTTTGATCAACTAAGAGGGGAAAAGATATTTTCAAAGATAGACTTGAGATCAGGATACTATCAGGTAAGAATCAAGGAAAAATGCATCAATAAGACATCCTTCAGAACCATGTATGGACATTATGAATTTGTATTCGTGTCATTTGGACTGTCCAATGCACCAACTATATTTATGTGCTTAATGAATGACATATTCAGAAATTATTTGGATAATTTTTTCATAGTATTCCTCAACAACATACTTATCTATTCTAGGTTAGAGAAAGAACATGAACATCACCTAAGATTGGTATTGCAAGTACTGAAGGAACATCGGTTGTATGAAAATATTATTAAGTGTTCTTTCTACCAAGAACATATCCATTACTTAGGGAACATTATTTCAAAACAAGGTATAGCAGTAGATCCAGAGAAGATTGATTCCATTAGAGGATGGCCAACACCCAAGAATGTTTCAGAAGTCAGATATTTTATGGGATTAACTAGTTACTACAAAAGATTTATAATAGGGTTCTCTAAGATTGCTCATCCCATCACTTCTTTGCAAAATAAGGGAATTAAATTTGAATGAACATCTGAGTGTGAAGAGAAATTTAATTTGTTGAAAGAATTACTTACTAGTGCACNTAGTTACTACAAAAGATTTATAATAGGGTTCTCTAAGATTGCTCATCCCATCACTTCTTTGCAAAATAAGGGAATTAAATTTGAATGAACATCTGAGTGTGAAGAGAAATTTAATTTGTTGAAAGAATTACTTACTAGTGCACATGTTTTAAATATTGTTGACCCATATGAAAGTTTTGTGGTATGTACAAATGCATGAAAGGAAGGACTTGGGGGATTCCTTATGAAAAATGAACATGCCATTGGTTATGAGTCCAAAAGGCTTAAATAAAATGAGAGGAACTATGCCACACATGAGTTGGAACTTACTGCCATTGTTCACGCATTGAATATGTGGAGGCATTATCTCATGGGGAAGAGATTTGAATTAATAACATACCATAGTGGTATGAAATCTCTTTTTGAACAACCAACTTTGAATGCGGAAATGCGATGGCTGTAATTTTTAAGTGATTACGATTTTGACATCAATCATATCAAAGGAAAAGAAAATAAGGTTGTCAATGAACTTAGTAAAAGAGTACATCTCATGCATTCTACAACCATTAGTATGCATCAATCATATTTAAAGATAAATTTTTAGATGTTGTTGTTACAGATCAACATTACCTACAGGTAAAAGAAAGCTTACATAAAGAAAATGTAGAACAAAAAATTAAAGAATATGAGATGAAGGAAGATGGATTACTTATGCAGAAAAATAGAATTTAAGTTCCTAGTTCTGGAGAACTTAGGAATTTGGTATTAAAACAAATGCATAATGTTATGTATGTCATACATCCGAGTTACCAAAAAACAATTGTAGCAGTAAGGTGTCAATTCTTTTGGCAAGGAATGGAGAAAGATGTTGTTGATTACATTTCTAGATGTATGGAATGTCAGGGAGTGAAGGCTGAGCATAGGCACCTAGCAACTTTGCTACAACCATTAGCAATTCCAGAGAAGAAATGGGAAGTGGTAACCATTGATTTTATAACTAAACTTCCAAGGACAAGAAGACAACATGATTCAATCATGGTAGTGGTTTATAAATTGACGAAGGCTGCTCATTTTGTTCCTGTAAAAAAAACTCATACCACAACTAATATTGGAGAAATTTACATGAGGGATATTTCTAGGTTACATTTGATACCTAAGGAAATTGTTTCAGACAAAGACACAAAGTTTACTTCAAATTTCTGGAGGGATTGTTTAAAGGATTTGGTACAAATATGAACTTTAGCACAACATACCATCCACAATCACATGGGCAGACAAAAAGAGTCAACCAAGTAATTGAAGACATGTCAAGGATGTATGTGATGGATAAGCCATCTAAATGAGAATATTACTTGCACTTGGTTGAGTTTCACTATTATAATGGGTATCAAGCTTCTTTGAAAATGAGCCAATTTGAAGCTTTGTATGGTAGGAAATGAAATACTCTAGTGAGTTGGGACAACCCAATAGATAGAGTGGTACTTGGACCATAATTTATCAAGGATATGGAAGACGAGGTGGTTAGAATCAAGCAGAATTTAAAGGCAGCTCAAGATAGACAAAATATTTATGCAAATAAGAGCATGACAACTAGAGAATTTAAAGTGGGGGAGCATGTTCTTTTAAAAGTGAAGCCCAAGAAAATATCTTTGAAGTTGAGTAGTTGGACAAACCCAACAACCATATTCTATGGTCCATTTGAGATATTGGAAAGAATAGGGCTACTTGCATACATGCTTGTGTTGCTTACTTCCATGAATGTGCATAATGTATTTCACGTCTCTTTGCTAAGAAAATATGTACCTGATTCTAACCATATTATTGAGAGACAAAGGGAGAATTTTAGGTCCATCCAATGTGAATATTGGATAGAAAAGTCAAAATGCTTCAGAATCGAGTTATAGAGCTTGAGGGTAGAGTACCCACAAATTTTTGAATAAATTTTGAAATTTTGATTTTTATTTTGTATATGCATTGAGGACAATGCCAAAATAACGGGGAGGGGAATGTAATACCCCATTTTTTAGCCCTATATTAAATAATGTATTTTGTGAATTTATGAAAGGCCAGAGTGCCCAAAAAATTAAAAGAGGCCAGTGTGCCCACACAATGTAATGTTTTGATCATTGTTAATAATAAATACAACAAAGGCTGCTAGACACAAAAGGATAAGAGTTATAGGGTTCTATGATTCCACAAGAGAGGGGGCTTGATGGGCTAAGTGTTTACTTTGTATTTTTATTTTCCCATTTTTTTAAAAGGAGAATATCAATTACATGAGCTTCTTCGGGGGAAGACCATGTGGTTCTTTAATTCCAAGAAAAAATATAAATCCATTTTTTGTCTGTTGGGGGGTTCACTCACTCATTCATTGTTCATTGTTCATATTTTTCATTATTTTCTCTCTCCATTCGTTCTTTCACCCATTGTTCATTCCTCATTCATTTTGATCTTGGCTTGGGAAAGAAAAATGAATTGTGGAGAGGAGCTATGGTTTTTTTGGAAGTAATGACTATTGGTGTATTCCAGCCATGAATTAATGCCTGCATGAATTAATGTCTGAGATGCATTGACATGTGTTAAGTTTTTCTAATAACTATGAATCTTGAGAGTTCTAGCATGGATATTCTTGACGTGATGCATTGGATCCCTAGAAGGAGGTGGACAACTTGAGGGACTACGTGGTAGAGAAGGGGGTCCATTCTCTTGGGTTGTGCAGGCTGGGTAGAAGAGAGATGATGTACTTTAGATTGTTGTGTGTGTTGATAATCCTGTGAGAGCTTCAGTGCTGACTAGATTGGGAATATTAGTGACACTCTGGAACCATCCTTGTGGATTCATAGCCCTAGCTTGGGGGTGACAACGTTGTTTAGAATTGGAACAACAATGTATATGGTTGGGTGGAATGTCCTTGGTATGTAGCCAATTGGTGATTCATTTCATTAAAGATAAGTGTTATGTGTCATGTGTTTATCTGCTTATACATTTATTTTTGTTGTGTATTGATTGATATATCTGAGATGCACACTTTTGATGTGCATGATTGCTGGTTATTTCTATGCATGGCATGTTTAAACATTATTTATATTGTAGCATGAACCTCGATCTCTGCATGTGAATATTTCATTCCTTCTAATTAATTAAAAATTTATTAGAATCTGAATTCAGTTTAGAAATGAGTTTTGAGGTAGCGTAGCTTTTCCTCGGGGTGGCATTACAATAATCCCCTTCAACCCTTCCACATAAAAATGTTTAACAAAGAATTGTTAATGTTGTTGTAACAAACAAATATTATATATCCATCCCAATGGCTTACTATCAACCTCCCACTGTTTTCCTTGCAAGATGATATTTCTCCATTTCCTTTGAATGAAATGAGATGGGTTTGGCAATAAATAATGCAGATGATGTCTTCAGCAACTCCAAGTTCGTAATCATGCCATTTTTGGTTCCAAACTATTCCAAATCAAGGTCCCTACCCCAAAATCCCAAAAACTATATTCTCTAAAATTTTTTCCTCTATTTAAGTGAAGATTTCCTTTGTTGTTTAACTCTTAGAGGTGCATGAGTTTCAAAAAATTAGACATATGTCCATGATTCATTTTTTGGAGTAGCCAAAAAATTCAGAGATAAATGAAAAAGCATTGGAAAACTAATAGGGAAAAATCATGGGGCATGGATCACCCTTTTCATTATTAAATAAATGTTTTACAATACATATTTGATTAACAACCCTAGAGGTTTGATACACTCACTAACAAAATTCCATAAATAGAAAAAGACCGAATCAACTAATATCCCAACTAACTAATCTATGCATTCTATAACTAGTGTGAGTAATTACCATACTTCAACACTCCCCCTTAATTAGTACTTTTAATAGATGCTTTACAATAGAGATTTCACTAACAAATCGGTTTGATGCTTTGCAATAAATATTTCATGAAGGGGCATGTGCTTCACAGATGAGAAGAAGATGATCTTAGGACCGTTGTACACACAATTGGTGTTATTGGACAAATTGATAAGTGCTCACATGAACTAATCTCCCTAACTTCAACAAGAAATTTGAACAAAACATGACAGAATACAAACTTCTCCTTAGATTTCCATTGTAATGTATACTAGTTCAATGAGGGATACACAACATACTGTTTAAACATTGTTTGATCCTTACTAGCGTAGACGAATATAGACGAATGTAATGTACCTAGCCACCAACAAGATGACCATGCTACTTCAAATCACACTTCAATAACTGATTTCAAATTTCGATAATAATTAATTAATAAAGAAGCATGAAAGACACACATGCAATAATCAAGATTCATGCTATACTTAAAAGAATGCTTAAACATATCATGCATAGAAATGACCAACAATCATGCATATTATAAATACTAATCTTAGATATAATAATCTATAGATAGCAAAAATAAATATATATAAGCAGAGGAAATAATGAGAGAGAGCACTTATCTTAAAAAAACCAATCACCAACTAGCTGCATACCAAGGATGTTCCACCCAAACTTAGATGATGTTGTTCATTCACTCTCAATAACAGTGTCACCCCCCAGCCATGGCTATGAATCCATAAGGACGAGTTCCAAAGAAACACTCAGCTTTGAGGCCAGTTAGCACTCAAGCTCTAAAGGTTTCTCACAACCATAGAGATATCCAAATCACATCAACTCTCTTCTCTCTAGCTTGCATTGCCCAAAGACAATGAACCCCCTTCATTGTCACACAGTCCCTTATGTTGTCCACTTCTTTCTAGGGATACAATATATAGGGTCAATAATATCTATGTTGGGACTCTTAGGATTCCTATCTATGATCAAGGTTCATTCTCTACATTTTGTTTGTGTGTTTATGTCTTTGTTTTTATTTGGCAATCTCGCTTGCACAATGGTTCATTCTCTACATTTTGTTTGTGTGTTTATGTCTTTGTTTTTATTTGTATGGTATCATATATTTGATGATAGTCTGAATAGAATGGTTGGTGTGGAGTGTTTCATACCACGTTAATGTCAAGACAAATAACATTGCTACAAATGTCCATTCAAAGGGTGTTTATTGTCATCTTGATGAAAGTAGTGCTGAGTCCAATTTGCAGAAAGAACGTAATAATATTTTTTTTCTATGTGTGTGTGTTGGTTGCGTATTTCTGAATATTTGAAATTTTGCATAAATATATAAAAATGACAATAAAAAATTGGATGGTACTAACTATGTGAATTGAAAGTTTGAAGTTTAAACTTTGTTGTTGGGTTCAAATGTGTGAAATCTTATGAATGGAATGTATCCTTCTTACAAATCAAAATATGGCTTCATTGGGAGAAGGTACAAGTAAAAAAAAGGGTGTTTTTTAGATTATCACTGAAGGATACAACGATTACTCACTTTAAGGATTGTGAGAAGTTAGTAGACATATGGAAGGTATTATAATCCTTGTTTGAAATTGATAATGCAAATTAGATTTTATTTTTGAAAAGTAAGCTAATTTGCATTAAAAATAAATGATAATGAATCTATTAATTATTACTTATCAAAGTTGAAAGAATCGAGAGACAAGTTATGTGATATTGGAGAGAAAGTATAATCTATTGATATTGTCACTATTACATTGAATAGTATGATTAGTGAGTATCAAGATTTTATAACAAGTCTTTTAGCCAAGGAAAATGCAACAAATTTTGAAGAATTAACAACCACACTTCTTCAAGAGAAAGAAAGAAGGATGGATTTTATGAATTGGAAAAAGTATTCAAATATA
>SNQJ01S0013153.1:65439-87700 GCA_010110895.2 Picea sitchensis
ATGAATTTATAATAATTAGTTCCCATCTAATACTCTTTTATTTCTATATTAGACTTTATTATCCAAAATGAATTATTCATTATAATTATTCCTTTAGTCAAAGGCTCACTACAATTGGAAACGACCACCAAAGTGGGAGACAAGTTCCTTTTTGAGGAGTTTACAATGATAAGAGTCTATGGTTTGGAAGAGAAGCCATATCAAAAGTGAGTGTTGAATTTGGTAGAGAAGCAATATCAAGAGACTGAAAAAAGTGAAATTCATTCAATTACTCACTAAAAAGCCAAGCATATTAAATTAAATATTGATCGGATGAATTTCAAGGAAAAATGAAATCTACACAAGTAGGCACAAAGACTAAAAATTCAGCCATGAATCAATCAACTCAGAGATAAATAAGGGATAGACGTCATAGCAAATTATTATCCTTCACTCATCATCCATGCACAGAAAAACAAGGCATTTGAATCTATAGGTCTTTAAACACCGAAGTGAGGACAGTCGATTTGGCTCCTGGCTGACTGCTCAGGCATGGACTAATGACTAAAGGGATAAGGGACACAAGATAAAACCACAATATTTTCATAATAATCAATAAAACTCACACATAGAAGTCATTGAAATCAGAAGTTGGGTTTGCCAAGGGAAATCAATTCAAAACAACAGAGATGGGATGGTAGATGCGAGATGTGATGGTAGAATTTAATGGTTGAGATAACTCTAGAAAACCTCATTATATAATTAGAATGAAAGAGTTCCAATAATGTGATTGACTAATAAACATTTCCATGGTTTAATCCTTGTGGTGTGCCACATGACCAATACACTTGTTTAGTTGCCAAAAAGGCTTTCCAACAAGCAAAGTGAAGTTAATGTTGATCAACCAAATGATCTAAATAATTATGTGGGTGAATCGACAAGTATGATCGGAACTATTTCTAATGATCAAACAAATGAAAGAATCATTGATCCTACCATCGTTGATAGGGAGTTATCACCCAATCCATCCCAAGAGGAAGTCAAGAGGATAATTTGTGAGAAGGATTGGGTTACTTACGAATGTAGGGGTAAGAAAATTCAAAAATAAGTCAAAACTAATCCAACTCAAAGTAACCTAATTTAAAGTCTAACCAATCAAAATCCCAATAATCAAAATCAAATAAATCCAAGTAAGTGACCACATGGAACTCCTAAAGGAACCCAACCAACTCAAGTTAGAAGAAAAAGTGGTTACTTTAAAAAAAAAGTTATGAATTGTTTTTGCATAATTGTATGTTGGATTATAGGGCATTAAAAAATGTTATGCCAATAAAATTTATGAAAATATTAGGACTTGAAACCACCAAACCTTGTAGTAAACAACTTGGTAGTTTCATTCCTTGGCCCTGATATCCTTGAAGAAGAAACCAATGTGAAAAGTAATTTGTTTTAAGAAATTCTATCATTTAGATATTAAAATGACATATTAATGAGAACATATGCATTATATTTTAAGGCGAAAACTAGCATATGTGACATCGCCAAAAATAAATTATTTTTGAATTCGAAAATTGTTAGGAAAATTATTCCGTTTTTGGTAAATTCGAATTTCGAAAATTTTTGCCATGTATGGAAATTCTGAATTTCAAATTTGGTAAAATGTAATTAATTATTATGATAGTTGAGTAGAAATATTATTTGACCCAACTAACTATTTGACTATGACATTTGTATGAAAACAAAATATTTTATAATTATTGCAGGAGGACAAATGGAACAACCATGTTAAAATCAGCTGACCATGACTCCATGAGTGGGGAACATGCTGGAACTACCTCAGGGCTAATTGTTACAAGTGGAAAATCATGGATTTGGCCATTGGCAGCCCCTGCAAATTAGGGATTTAGAAAGATGCGAAAATTCTCAAGGGAGGGAAAAGACCTAGGCAAAAAGATTGTTTTTGATATATAGCATATGTGAGGAGATAGGACGTTTCCTAGTATGTTGTGGAAAATAACTACCGAGTACTTGTTGTTATGAGAACTAATTGTTGAGTGTGAAGCAAAGAGAAGACTACTGATAGAGGACGACATTGTTGAAGATGAAATTCCAGGTTCTCCCTCATGGATTCATGGTCAGGCTATGGGGTGCATAGGACAAGTGATTTGGCTGCCCTATTCTACGGTTGGGAGGAACGTGGTTGTTCCCTTTGTCTTCACGCGAATTTATTCAGATAAGTTATTCTACTCTTTCTCTGGTTAAATGTTATGATCATTGATAGATCTTCATTTTGTTTACTTCTATGGATGAATTCTGGTTGAATGTTGTTGTGATTAGAGACTGACCAAATACCTCCTAGTCATCAATTAGGAATGGATTATTTATGCTGGAACATAGTGCTGAGTAAATACTAATGTCATTGTATGTATTGACGGGAAGAACTATTCATGTAGAATTTTATTACTCTCGTAATAGGATAAACTGTAGGCTAAATCACACTTTTAATTAATTTTGTTGAGTAGATTAATTATGTGCATGATTCGATTGGGATCAAGTATACCATTATCTATGAATAATTATATTCCTGTAGGTAGTTATAGCATACCTATGAGTCCACTCATGTACAAGTAAATTCAGGAACAAAACAGATACCCCATGTATGACATGAATTTTCATAAGATGTGTAGAGGAATATATATATATATATATATATTGGAAAATTGTATAGGTGTTAGAGCAAAACTGAAGTTGACTATCTACAACAAAAATAGTTAATGGTATATATATTTGTTTAGGTATTATATGATTCATATACTGACCAACAATATGTATTTACAACATGAAAATGAAATGTTATATGCATAAGGATCGACGAATTTTGAAAATTAGAAAATTTGGAACCCCTTTTTATATATTATTTAAGATGCTAGAATCGAAATTTCCAAACCCTATTAACAAATAATGACTGTATCTAGCATCTATGTTACTCTAAAATAAAAGTCAAATGAATCATATTGTCAATCCATTCTTATAGAGAACATGTGGAAAAACAAGTAAATCTTTCATATTCTAAACTGTAATAATGGTCATAGTATATATCAGGTCGGAACTGCAATAACAAACAAAGTATATATAGATCGGGTTGAGCACTTTGAAAATCAAAGGTTATTATTTTTATGTGATAGAAATAAGTGGAATCCCTCATGGAAGGATATGTACATAATCATGCTTGACCTATTTAAAGTTCCAAAATCATAAAAACAATAAACATTCTACACCCAGCCACGATAGGTAGCATCATTATTAGGTGTTAAGATAGTGGAATCCCCTTCCATTTAATTTCTAACAAACCAATTACAGAGATGAATTCAATTGACCTACTATAAAAGCCTCGAAATATTAGCTGAGATTAAACATCATTTTTTTTAGTATCAACGAATACTCCCAATCCCTATCCTAGAACCCGAGTACCTTTGCTGGATTCAGAGTCATCATAAGTATGGAAATCTTAGAGGGAAGAAGACCCTGCAAGCAAAACACGAACTTAAAGTTAATAACCATATAAATTATGAACCAAGAATCTCAGTAGCAGAATGAACAAGAGAAAGGAAATGAAATAAAAATTGCCATAGATCCAGTTACGAGTCTTCACTTAACTTAAAGGATGGAGATCGCCCTCCCTTTGGTAAGCATTATCAAATCCCATCTCGTAACCCAAAATGGGAAAGTGGGTTGATAAATTATGATGGGTACTCTCACATACACATAGGTCCCCATCATTAGAAATGATAATGAAACTCTTATACTCGTCAAAAACAAAATCAGTTAAACAATAGAGAGGGTTACATAACCAAAACCTGAGAATGACACAATATAACATGGAGTGCTATTAATACAAAAAATATGCAGTTCAAATATCATTCGGCGGAAGGAAACATTCTTCTCAAACTATACAAAGAACTTCACTTTCTTGAAAATACATCACAGATAGTGACATTATCATATAAAGAAAAATGAATGCATCAATGAAATCGTAGACTGTAATACGTGATACACATACAAATGTATTTTCGTCCTTGTCAAAGCCTAATATGAATATAGGTTCCTTTTTACATAGATGAGCATATTTGTAAAGTCTAAGAACAGTAGAGGGTATAGAAACAAAATAGTACCGACACATAACTTAATGGGAGTGGTGACCAGACCCATGGAGTAATGGGTATTCAAAGAAAGCCTAGTTCTGTTTTGTAAGTGCGCGATGCGGGGTAGGGAAAAGTTTGGAATTACCATTCAAGAGGATACACCACATGCCATAATTTCCTAAGTTGTCAGTAGATATGGTGACATATTACTTGAAGAATTCCCTCTCGTAAAAACAAATGCAATCACGCCATTTAAAAGGACTAACTCACCTATGGTATCATCCCTTCCTTATAAAATAGGAAAGGTCAAAAGAAAAGGGGCCTTATTCGCTCTGTGTTTACCCACGCAATTGTAGATATTCTTTCAGCTAGTCCTATTAACTAGTAGTTGAAGTAGAGAAAAATTCGGGAAATAGCAAGGGATTTTCCCATAAAGAACTACACTCATTCTAAACCACCCAAAGCCTGATAAAGACTCAATTTGATTCTGGATACTCCTACTCCAAACCTTAAAGAATACCCAGAACAAACAAAGACTCAACTAAATCTTTCAGTCAATAGTCACCTAATCAACCTTTAGTACGCAGATGTGGATGGGGTGCGAGTAAGTTTACCTAGTATAAGGGCGAGGTATATGGTGATCCTCTTCGCTCACAAACATAAAAAGTTTCCATTGTTCGCCCGAGTCTTACACAAAAGAAAAGTTAGATAATAGGAACCATGTCAACAGTGGTTACCTCTAAGTGACATGAACCAAAAAACTTTGAGCAATAGTTATGGGAGGATTTGTCTTGGAAGTAATGTAAGGGAAGGTGTGAAGTACCTAGACCATGTGGCCAGGGCAAGGTGTCAAGGTTCCATTGGACACGTACATCAAGTAGGAGGCTGAGGCAGGGGCATTATAGGAAAAATTTAAATGTAGCAGTTAGAACTCATTTAATACATGGTAGTTACCTTTGTATTTCTTTAATACCATTTATTAAGTAAGGATGTTAGCCAGTTAAGACAGGGGTTTAATTATAGGAATTTCCAATCTAGTTACACCAACACTGTTATCGATTAGGGAAAGCAATTTGTGCCATGGAAAAACCCTAACCATCGTTTTCAAATCCCATGCGTAAAACATAAACACCTCACATACATAGAACTGGAGTGGTCTAGCCCAGTTTCCTTAATCGTTATATGGTGCACATAATGAATGAGTTGATATGTGATGGGACCTTCTCGAAAGGGATGCAGAACCTTAGTATTGAATGAAGTATTATGTATGTACATTTAGATAGCAGGGCATGCTTGTATAAGGTTCATAGTTATGTTAAACAATTTAAAAGACACATTTCAAAGTGCGACTGTAGTATATAGTAAGCAGAGTGCGACTATATATTATAACCAGTCTAAGGATATATGCACCATGTTGTGAATAGGGATAAAGACTATCTCATTTGGTATTAAATATATAAAAAAATGGTGATTAATGGTAACATAAGAAAAAAAAAATATGGTAAATTTGAGGTACATTACATATGGTATCAGAGCGAAGGTTATAGAACTTGGACCTTGAACAGGGCCATCTGAATACTTAGCATATGATTATTTTTATGTAAAACTAATAAACCTTTATTGTTGCAAGAATAAAACCCTTTTATGTTTTGTGTTAATCATGGCAATACAGGATGACACAAAAATTAGACTTGATGGGAATCCTAAACAAAGAATTCCCAAAAATTAGACACAGAATAGTGACGAAATCTCACCTATTGAATTTTTGGAAACGATGAGGAATCTCATTATTGAGATGTAGGTTTTCAAATCCAACAATGATAAACTGAAGAAAGCACAGCAGGAGCAACAGGAAATAAATGAAGTTTTGTTACGTAGTATAGTGATAAAGAAAATCCCAAAGGAAGATAACAGTGAAGAAGAGGTCAACAAAAGGGCCTCCGAGAATTTTGGGCCTGAAGAAAAAAAAGGGGACATTTCGTCTGAAGGTACACCTTCATCTCAGGAGAAAACAAAAATAGACAGAAAAAGAAAACAAGTAGACCACCTTGAAGGAGAATTTAAGAAAATTAAACCAACTACCTTTGATGGAGAATCCAGAACAGGGGAGGAAGATGAGGCATGGTTATTAGACATCAAAACATATTTCGAGATATACAACTATTTTGGCAATATGAAGGTTAGAATGGCCATTTACAACTTGAAAGGGAAAGCCAACATTTGGTGGCAAGATCTGAAATTGGCTAAGGGCTTAAAAGAGAAACAAATGGAATGGTCTGACTTTAAGAAATATTTCAAGAAACAATACCTATCTAAAAGCTACTATGAAAGGAAAACGAAATAATTTTATGAGTTACGACTTATTCAGATGACAATGGAGGATCTTATAAACAAATTCCTGGAATTACTAAGGTTCGTACCTTATATCCGAGAGAACAAGGTAGAAATCCAGCGGTTCCTAAGTTGTTTACCACATTCTTACAGGGACATAATTGAGTTTGAAAACCCCAAGTCCTTGAGTGAATTATTTGTTAGAATATAGAAGATTTCTTGCTTGTTTTACCATTGACGATACCCTTGTCACCCAACCATAGGCTGAAGCCACCCTCTAAGCACCTTAACCTTGACTGAGAATTACTCTAGAAGAAAACCCTAGGCTAGATAGCCAAACAAGGTGTAGCGCATCTTCCTCCAAGGATATCACACCAACAATAGATGATCAGATAGTCCAAACCCTAAACAAGAGATATTCCAAGCCAACACCCAAGAATGACTTCTGCAACAGTTTCACCTGCAGCTCTCCTCCACACGTGTGCACCAAAACTAGGAACTGCAATGCACATTAGTTGTTCTCTGCAATTCTGAAATGTGTCAAGTGAGAATTGGCGCCCTGCATTTATAGTGGTTCTGCGAGATTTGTTGGGGCCGACTTCTCCTTTTGGATATGTGTCTGTTAAGTATATCATTATTATTTCTGGCCATATTCTTCTCTTGAAGGCTAATAACCTAATATAAATTATCTTCTTGAGCCGACAAGACTTCTAGGGTTATTAGCCAACTCATTAGGGTTTTCTCTTGCTTTCCGGAGTCTTCTATTCTCATCAGGTTTACACGTGGAGGTAAATACCTCCCACAGATACCATAATATTAACACTCCCTCCTAGCTAGGGAGTTATTACAAGTAATGGTCTTAAGCACAAAAACATACCATTTACCCAGTAGCATCAATATAGTCGTCTAGACTATCTCATGACTTGATCATGAGCATCACCATCACCATCAACTACATCATCTTTCGAAACCATACTTCATTTGAGTAATTAGACATGATTATGGATAAGTCCCTCACACCATAGAGTGATACAAGAGCCATTCTTACAATCTAGAGGAGTAAATGCTCTCAATCATTTTATGTCTGGAAAAATCTTTGTTCATCATTAGTTTGGATGATGATTATCTCTAATAAACTGCTAATGGTCTTCAAGGCAATTAGAACAAAAATAGAACACAACTGTGTCTATCCATAGTAGTACATAACTACAATCCAGTGGTACATTACCGCACCAAGTAACACACAAGTACTTGAACATATAGTCACGAACAATGGAACATATCCACCATGGTAGTCTACATCTATTGTCATACAGTGTTCATAACAAACATCTGATAGAAACCTGCATAGAAATATTGTTATGATATAAACTGAATCATCTGGACCAATCTTTCACTCACATCTGTGATCTCTGAAAGAATATCTGCCTCATGAACAATGGAACATATCCACCACAACAGTCTACATCTACTGTCATACAGTCTTCATAACAAACATTTGATAGAAACCTGCACAGAAATAATGTTATGATATAATATGAATCATTTGGGCCAATCTTTCACTCACATCTGTGAGTTCTGAAAGAATATCTACCTCAGAATAGAACAATGAGATATCTAGACTATTCTTCTCAAGCAAGGAAGAATAATTGTCCTATCTTTTAAACTTGGACCATTCCCCACCCTGGGCCATTCTTCCTACACTAGTCAAAGTGCACCCTAGAGAGAATGTATAACCCTAAGGAATGATGAGTCTGGACCATTCCCCACCCTGGGCCATTCCTCCTACACTAATCAAAGTGCACCCTAGAGATAATGTATAAACCCTAAGGAATGGTTGTCCCTGATTGTTGAGCGTAGACCATTCCCCACCCTGGGCCACTCCTCCTACACTAATCAAAGTGCACCCTGGAGAGAATGTATAAAACCTAAGGAATGACTGTCTGGACCATTTCCTCTATTAACCACAAGAGGAAAACACTGTCCTGCATCAACCTTCAAAACAAACCATTCCTCATGTTAACCATAATGAGAAATCGTTGTTCAGCGAGGTGGGCCATTCTTTTTAAGTAACCCTCAAGAAGAGAGGCTGCCCTAGACCACTCCCCATGTTAACCACAATGGGAAGTCGTTGTCTATGATACATTAGCAATCAAACTACTTCCCATGTTAACCACAATGGGAAGTGACTGTCCGTCAGAAATCTCAATCCACTTTTCGAATAGGAAAGCATTTGTCCAAGATGGACTATTTTTCAATCTTGAAAATGAATGTCTTCAATAATGTTTTCAGTGCTCCCTCCTAACTTGGAGAGTCAATTATTCCTTTTTCAATAAGAAGGAAATTGTTTCCACGAGCTTCATCTTGAGTACGCAAACTCTTTCATCTTGGATAGAAGTTTTACCAAAACGTCTTCTTATCTGCTCATCTGTGGAGATATGTATTGGTGAATCATTTTCTCCTTTCTAGACTTCATCATGGATAATGTAATGCTTGATTTAAAATGTATTTTAGTCTGGAACATTGTGAAGGCTTCATGTAGATCTGAACAATAGAGTATATCATAGTTGGAAAAACTGGAACATATCCATGTGGCACTTCTTTTGTCATCATAAAATCTGATCTACTGAGTAATCATCTTGATGTTATAGGAAATATTCACCATGCTTCTGCTGTGCACTGGAGGTTATCCACCAATTTATCTTCTTCTATCTACATACAGGAGTCTCTTTCTGGTATGCCTCAAAGTCTTGAGATTTCTTTTCATACGCTCTTTATTCAATTTCTCGGGAGAACATTCTTTGCATTCGTTTGATGTAGAATTCTGACTCATGGATGTTGCGGATGATATAATAACTTATGTAGAGATAAGTTTCGTTTACTGGAACAAGTAATCATCATAGCCTTCTCCCTCCATCTGGGAGAACCTCTAGTTTTGGATCTAGAAATAATTTTATTCATAAGTTTTCCATACACTGTTCTTTATCACAACTTTCAGTTCTTCTGCTTGATTTCTTTTATTGAGTTTATATCATGTTGACAATCTTGTGATTCTTGATACAATGACTGTTTTTTCTGGATTCTCTTTCTTTCTTGGAATCTTCATGTTTTTCTGTAGATCTTGGGTCCATGGAGTTTCTTATATATTCCATTCCCTAGAGATTCCACTTCTTCCTTTCATCATAGAATCACAGATCTGGATGGACAACCAGGAATACTTTAAGGCTTCTCTTTGAAGAAGTCTTCTCTTGCGGTTGATCTGAACACATACTGTCTTTCATGACTGCTACCATGGATATATATATATATTTCATCATCTTCAATGAATTATAGGATTAGATCCCTCCTAATCCTTGCTTCATGTATAAGTGTATATAATTGGCTCCCTCCATCTAACAGAGTCCATGCTTCCATCTACATCATTATTTCCTTCTGCAATGTATAATTGGCTCTCTTTGTCTAATAGAGTCCACACATTCATCTGCATCCTTATTGTCTTTTTCAATGTATAATTGTCTCTCTTGTCTAATAGAGTCTACGCTTTCGTCTTGTTGTTTTCTACAAAACGTCATAAGTCCTTTTCCAATTTCCTCTCGATTGCTGACTTATTTCTGTATTTGCTTCTTCTAAGTCTCTTCATGATTGATTTAGCTTATCTTGCAATAGCTTCCACATGATTTGTATTTCATTCTTTCATGTGTATTATCTAATGATATCTCTTTTCATCTTGTTTGTTCTTGCATGGGTATAAATCTTCTTGGAACACAATATCTGCCAAGAGATAGATATACAAGATATGTACAAAGACGATGCAAACAAGATATGTACATAGACAATGCAAACAAGAAATAACAAGAGTGTTGTTACCTTTTATAAGAAGAAGTCCCTTCCATCCTTCTTAGTCTTCTTTGTAGGTTCCTTTTCTTCGGAAATCGATGCTTCGTGTTTCTCCTTCCTTTTCTTTAGCTCGAGACAGTGATTTTTGTAGTGACCATACTTTCGACAGTTGAAGCATTGTAATTCTGAAATGTCTTTCTCTTGATTTGGCTTCCTCCTTGAACCAAACTTCCTTTTGTTCCTAAAGTTCTTGAATCTTGCTATGAAAGCTTGATCGTCGTACTTCTTTTGGGGTTTCTCTTTTGTATTGATCCTTGATTCTTCTTGAGCACAGCAAGTCCAAAGTTCTTCAAATGTCGGATATTCCTTCCTTGTGTTCATGCTTGTGGCAAATGCATCCCATGTCTTGGGAAGACCATTGAGTGCTATGTTCACCAATTCCTTTTCTGAAGTGGTATCTTCAATAGCTTGTAGTTGATAGCTTAACTGGTAGATCCTTACAAAGTATGATGTTATGTTGTCGTCATCATTCATCTTCATGTTACGAAGCTCATTCTTCAGACTCATAACTTGTCCAATGATTCTGACTGAGAAGAGATTTGTTAGGGCATCGTAAATCTTCTTTGATGAGTAAAGATGGGAGATGTAGGGTATCAAGTGGTCTTTTATAGAATCCACTATGATACTCATGGAATTTATGTCAACATATTTGAACTTCTCCATAGCTGCAACATTCTGCGGTTCCTTCTCTTTTCCTTCTTCAAACTCTGGCTTCACGATCTTTCCTTTCACAATATCCAACACTTTATGCTTGGCAAGGATGAGGTCAATCCTTGTCTTCCATGCTCTAAAGTTAGAGGGTCCATATAAATTGTTCTCAGACTTCATAGAGTTAGTCATGGCTTGCTTGACTTGGTCAAACCCTAGATTTGACTAGAAATTCAAACTTCACGTCTTGGATTGCTGAGAGTATCAGGAGATGTGCTAGGCTAGGGTGCACTAATCTGTCTAGATATTAGGTCAATATCTTCACTTAATGTGCCCCAACGAAAGGATTAGGTTTTCAGCAACTACTCCTGCTAGTAACCCTACCGACAGTGTATTGGAAGTTGCTTCTGCTAGTAACCCTAGGGACAGTTCCTTAGTGAGCTCAATATCCTAGTGGCTATGTTTCCTTGTAGAATTTAGATTGAATGAAGGAGGTGTGGGAGCATAACCTGTTAGAATATAGAATATTGTGTTCTCGTTTTACCATTGACGATACCGTGATCACCCAACCATAGGCCAAAGCCACCCTCCGAGCACCTTAACCTTGACTGAGAATTATTCTAGAAGAAAACCCTAGACTATATAGCCAAACAAGGTGTAGCGCATCTTCCTCCAAGGATAGCACACCAACAATAGCTAATCATATAGTCCAAACCCTAGCCAAGAGATAGTCCAAGCCAACACCCAAGACTGGTTGTTGCAACAGCTACACCTGCAGCTCTCCTCCACATGTGTGCACCAAAACTAGGAATTGCAGTGCGCACCAGTTTCTCTCTGCAATTTTGAGATGTGTCAAATGAGAACTCGTGCCCTGTATTTATAGTGGTTCTGCCAGATTTGCTGGGGCCAACTTATCCTTTTGGATATGTGTCTGTTTAGTATATCATTATTATTTATGGCTAACTTCTTCTCTTGGAGGCTAATAACCTAATATAAATTATCTTATTGAGACGACAAGACTTCTAGGGTTATTAGCCAACTCATTAGGGTTTTCTCTTGTTTTTCGGAGTCTTCTATTCTTGTCATGTTTACACATGGAGGTAAATACCTCCCGCAGCTACCATAATATTAACAGTATTCAGGAAAGAACGAATGTGCTACAACTAGTACAAACAACGAGTAGAGTTTCCCAAAGCTTGGAAGGATAAGAAACAAGACCGAATGAACCAGTGGAAGAAGGGATACCATCCAACTCCTTATCAGAATGCAACAAAAAACATTCCTAGAAAAGATTTTCACTCCAATAATCCAAGTACACAAAGCAATAGTAAACTAGTAAATCTGGGAACAAAGAAGTTTGGGGACAGTCCTCGTGAACCATTAAAGTATTGGGAATGTGGAGAACCTCATCTAAGGAGGAATTATCCATGTTTAAATACAACAAACATAATTGTTGTTCGTAATTTGCAGGAAGCCTTGACGGTGGGTGATGTGGGCAGAATCCCGCATCGGATAAATGCAGTCGTAGATGGTCGACAAGCTTAACATCAGTCCTGTATGGTGGAAATCGAAGGTAAAATCAATAACACTCAAATTTTTGTTTTAATTGATAGTGGAGTTGTGTTAATTTATATCACTCCTGGTGTGGTAGAGTCAAATAAACTTAAGAGAATCAAACATGCAAAATCATGGCTGGTACAACTAGCAACAAGAACTAAAAGGAAGGTGGTTGACTTTATTTATGATTTTGAGTTCAATTTAGATGGTCAAAGAGTAAGAACAAACCTGAACATTCTACCATTGGGATCTTATGATGTGATTATCAGAATGGATTGGTTGGAAAAACACAAAGCAGTTCTAGATTGTTATGCAAAGACACTTAGGTATAAAGATGATTATGACACTACTAGAACAACCCAAGGTATACCAAAACCAATATCAGTTAGACAAGTCACAACAATGCAATTCAAGAAATGCATGAGAAAGGACTATTAAGTCTACGCCATTCAAATAACTAATATGTTTGGAAAAAAAGATAAGCCCAACTTGGAATACTTTGTTGTTCTATGAGAATTCAGAGATGTGTTTGTTGATGAAATACTTGAATAACCCCCTAGAAGGGAAATAGATATAGTCTCCCATTTCGAGTAATATAGTCTCCCATTTCTATTCTGGGACCGGTAATGGCTGTAATAGGCTAGCTGGGTGTTGGTGCTCGACCTTAACCTGCTGACAATCTTGGCACCTAGCCAAGTACTCTATTGTTTCGCCCTTCATTTTAGGCCAGTAAAATAGTTTTCTAAGTGTTTTTATTGTTTTCTGGTAACCTGGATGGCCAAAATATGGTTTCTTATGCAGTTTGTCTAAAACTGTGAATTTTAACTCTGTTGAATCTGGTATGTAAAGTTTGTTTTTAAATCGTAATAGTCCCTTCTTGTCGATACTTAGATCTAGTTTATCTGAGTTTGCGATACTATTTTGAAATTCTTCCATCATCTTAGTGTAATTTCCGTCATTAATACATGTTGTCCCTATTCTTTGTTCTAGATCACTTTCTTCCCTACTGATATTTATCTCAAATAACCCATCGACTCTTCTGCTTAAAGCGTCTGCTACTTTATTTTCCTTACCCTTGATATGTCTGACCTCGAAGTCAAATTTCCTCAAGAAGGATAGCCATCTTGCTTTTCTTTCATTAAGACCTAGTTGGTTAAACATATATTTCACCCCGCTATTATCCTTCAATAGTAGAAATCTTCTATCCATTATGTAGTGTTGCCACATTTTTAAGGCGTGTATTACCGCTGCCAATTCCAGGTCATGAGTGACATAATTTCGCCTGTGTTCTCTTAATTTCCAGGACTCATAACAAATAACATGTCCTTCCTGAGTTAGGACACGACCTAGTCCTTCTTTACTTGCATCAACACATACGGTGAAGTCTTTGTCTGGGTCTGCTACCTTCAAAATAGGTGCAGTTATCAATAATTCCTTCAGTTTGTTAAACTGTCTTGACACTTCTCTAACAAGTTAAACTTGGTCCCTTTCTTTTGTAATGACATGATAGGTTAGGCTATTTTGGAAAACCCTTCTATAGACCTACGGTAATATCCGGTGATTCCCATGAATGACCGGACATCTGCTACATCCTTAGGTACTGACCATTCCATAATGTCTTTTGTCTTCTCTGGGTCTACGAAAATGCCTTCTGCTGAAATCAAATGTCCTAGATATTGTATTTCTTTTTTATAGAAGTCACACTTGTCAAATTTGGCATTCAGTTTGTGTTTCCTCAATGTTTGCAAAACTATACTTAAGTGTTCATCATGTTCCTCCTCCATTTTTGAATAGACCAGGATATCATCGATAAATACTACCACGAACTTGTCTAAGTATTGACTGAAAATACTGTTCATCAGGCACATAAATGTGGCTGGTGCATTAGTGAGTCCGAAAGGTATGACTACGAACTCGTAATGTCCATATCTTGTCTGAAACGTTGTTTTTCTTATGTCTTCATCTTTTATCCTAACTTGATGATAATCGGATCGTAAATCCAACTTTGAAAAGATATTGGCCCCACCTACTTGATCGAACAGATCATTTATCCTTGGTAAGGAGTATTTGTTCTTAATAGTCATTTTGTTTAGTTGTCTATAATCGATACATAGTCTTAGAGTACCATCTTTATTTTTCACAAAGAGGACTGGTGCCCACCATGGTGAGACACTCGGTCTAATATACTCTTTGTCCAACAATTCTTGTAATTGTAATTTTAATTCTGTCAGTTCTGATAGACTCATTTGGTAAGGTTCTTTTGAGATAGGGGTTGAACCGGGTAGTAGGTCTATGGAGAATTCTATTTCCCTTCTAGGAGGTAATTCTGGTATCTCATCCACAAACATGTCTCTAATATCATGTAGGACAACAAAGTATTCTAACTGTGGCTTATCTTCTTTTTCTAACAGATTCGTCACTTGGATGGCATAAACTCGACATCCCTTCCTCATACACTTCTTGAGTTTCATCGCTGAAACTTGTCTGACTCATACTGGTTTTGGTATACCTTGGGCTATTCTAGTAGTTCCAAAATCGTCTTTATAGCTAAGTATCTTTGTATAACAATCTAGTACTGCTTTGTGTTGTTCTAACCAATCCATCCCAATAATCATATCGTAAGATCCTAGTAGTAGGATGTTCAGATTTGTTCTTATATTTTGACCATCTAAGTTGAACTCAAAATCAGAGATAAAGTCAACTACTTTCCTTTTAGTACCTGTTGCTAGTTGTACAAGCCATGATTTTGCGTGCTTCAGTTTCTTAAGTTTATTTGACTTTACTATGTCAGGGGTAATATAAATTAACGTAGCTATAGGGTCAATTAGAACAAAAATTCGAGTGTTATTGATTTTACCTTTGATTTCTACCACCGAGGACTGGTGGTCATCTTGTCGACCATCTATGGCTACATTTATCTGATCTAGGATTCTGCCCACGTCTCCCACCATCGAGGCTTCTTGCAAATTATGAACATCAACTTTGTTTGTTGAAATTAAACGTGGACAGTTCCTCCTTAGATGAGGCTCTCCGCATTCCCAACACTTTAATGGCTCGCGAGCGCTATCCCCAAACTTCTTTGTTCCCAGGTTTACCGATTTACTGTTGCCTTGTGTATTGATATGATTGGAGTGAAAATCCTTTCTTGGAAGAATTTTTGCTACATTCTGATAAGGAGCTGGCTGGTATCCCTTCTCCCGCTAGTTCATTCAATCTTGCTTCTTATCCTTCCAGTATTTGGGAAACTCTACCCACTATTTATACTGGTCATAGCACATTCATGCTTTCCTGAATACCTCACTCAAGGATTTGGGGTCATCAAACTCAATTCTATCCCTGTAGGACTATGGTAAACCGTTTAATAATCACTGATTTTTACCTTATCCTCCTATATGTACGATACAAACCTTAGTAGTTCCATAAATTTATTTATAAGGTCCTCCATCGTCATATGTCTGAGTCGTAACTCGTAAAATTCTTTCGTCTTCCTTTCATAATAGCTTTCAGAAAAGTATTGTTTCTTGAAATACTTCTTAAAGTCGGACCATTCCAACTATTTCTCCTTTAGGCCCTTGGCAAATTTTAGTTCCTGCCACCAAATGCTGGCCTTCCCCTTCAGATTGTAGATGGCCATTCTGACCTTCATGTTGTTAGAATAGTTGTAGATCTGGAATTATTTTTTGATGTCTAACAACCATGCCTCAACTTCTTCTCCTGTCCTAGATTCTCCATCACAGGTCGCTGGTTTAATATTTTTAAATTCTCCTTCAAGGTGGTCTACTTGTTTTCTTTTTCTATCTAGTTTAGTTTTGTCTTCAACTAAAGGTGTCCCTTCAGACAAACTATCTCCTCTTTTTTTTTCGGCCCAGAGTTCTTTGAGGCCCTTTTGCTGACCTCTTAGTCATGGTTATCGTCTTTTGCACTTTTCTTGGTTACTATACTATGCAACAGGACTTCATTTATCTCTTACTGTTCTTGCTGTGCTTTCATCGATTTTTCATTGTCGGCTTTGAAAATCTGCAGTTCAACAATAAGATTCCTCATTGTTTCCAACACCTCTGTGGGTGATCTTCCATCATTGTTTTGTCTTGGATCTCTAGGAGGTCCTTGCTATGGATTTCCTTCCATCCTGATTTCTGCACCCTCTTGAGATGCCATAATTAACACAAAACAAAAAGGGCTTTCTGTTTGTAACCATAAGATTTATTAGTTTTACATAAATTAGAATATATACTAAGCAACTAATGTGGCCCTGTTTAGACCTAGTGTTGTAACTTTTTTCTCTGATACCATATGTAATGTACCTCAAAAAAACTGTCTAAATTATTTTTTTTTATTTTTTTTCTGTTTGTACATTTATCCTTGAATAACTTCGATAGTCAAGAAAGGTAGGCTTTCTATTATAATGCTTGATTCTGAAAGTTTTCTAGAGTCCTTACTGTCATCAACTATCATTACCACTCAACTTAAAGTTTTTAAACTGACGATATAAGAAGTGCTTACTCCACATTTCAATGTTTATTTAAAGTTCTGTAATTATAATTACTTTCCTATCTGTTTGTACCTATAACCATTACCATAGGCTTACAGTACAATGACTTTGGGGTTTATGGCCTAAGCCTTACGCGTTAGAACATACACATAAACCATTACCATAGATTTATAGTACATACGACTTAGGTAACAGGTCGAGCGTTAGAGTATACTCTTCTGCGAAAAGTTTAATATAAGAAGGCTCATTTATTTTAAAGTATTTGGATACGGGATAGTGGTTAGGTAAGGCCTTTCGATTAAACTCCGAGTACGAATATGTTATAAACACTCTGCCGTGCTAGTAAATCCCATTCGGCTCCACCTGTCTGGATGTAGTGTCAATTGTACATTGTATTAACTACATTTATTGTGATTTAGGGTTAAAGGTTTCCATGAGTCGCACCGATGCTTCCTTAATCCATGGTTCATTGAATACCAAAGGAGGGGTAGGTATAATATGCACTTAATCCTAGCCATGGAATTAAAGGGGGTAGGGTACATGCTATAGTCGAAGCCATCACTTGAACTGCTACCCAATATGGACATGCTAAGTCTATCTCCTCACCTGATCATTCGTACTCCCATACCTTATTCTCCGAGGGAGGAGTTTGCTAGGTGAATGGATTTTTGTTGTGGGGAGGTTCTCCGGAAGTCTAGCTCTGCGACTCCGATTTCTTGGTGAAGGGAAACAACGGTGAGGATTTTCTCATAGTGGAGGGGGCATCGCTATCCAACCCACTGGTAAGTTTCTCATTATTTCTACATCTCTAGTCATAGATTTGTGGCCGAGTTCTCTTTCTCTTGCAACCACTATGGATAACCTACATGCCATAGTGATTATACTATCTGTAAGTGGTTATTCTCTCATTGCTAAATCTTCAGAAAGGTCCTAGAAGTTCCTCCCCTCTGCTAAGTAGTTTTATTACAATGTTCTTATATATTCTGGAAATTTCGAAAGGGCTTGATACCTCGTTCCTTTGTTTTCTTGGTGTTTCACAAGTAGATTGCATCTAGGGAATGATGTTCCCGCTCTACTTCACTATCCTGTATCGTCGTTTGGTATTGAGTTTTTGAGGGATATTTCTTGGATTCCATTCCAGAAGTTAAGTTTATCAGGGTGAGAATGTTGCACTATAATTGCAGTATTTCCTTGTCCATATTAAATAAATTTTATTTGTTTTGTAGGCTCTAAATTCTCGTCATGGCTGGTTATACTCCGATTAGTATCTGACTAGTGTTTTCCCCAACCCAACTCCACTCATCTACGTCAAAGGGACCTTTCGTTTGTATACCATCCTCACCAGTAACCCGTAACCCCAAAGAGAAATCCCCTAAAAGGATCTTTCATACCTTTTTTTTTTTTAATCTTGATTTAATGGTACCTCTTGGGATTGAAAGCTTTATATCATGTAACTCGTAAATATTTACAGGTTCTATATTTTCTTACCATGGTCTTTCAATAGGCTAAATCATTATGTGTTACCTTAATCCTTTCTTTGTAAATTAAAAAAAAAAATGGATTCCTGTATCTAACATTCATATTAACTGTATTTCGATTTCATCTCCTTATGAAGATTTCGTCTAATATATTATATGTTTCTTGTCTATACCTCAGAGTATATTCATTCATTGTTTAATGTCTCTGGAATCGGTGCTGGAACTACTATTATATTTAAAAAAACCATAGTTTCTTGTATAACTTCTTTCTTGAACTCAATATTGTAACTAAAGATGGGGCCCTCTTTGATGTGAGGTACCCATCAGCGTAATCAAGCTTGCTTCTCCCCTTTCGGTTGGTGGACGACCATGACTGGGAAATGGATGATGCCCATGACAAATCCAAGATAAGTACAGGCTTCGTCAAGTGATATATTTCCATTCTGTGGATAATTTACTTCACCCTTCTTTCGTATATTTCTAATATTTCAATGGAATATTTAGTTAATAATATTTGAATGGCACAAATTTTGCAGAGTCCTCATCGGTATGCAGTTTCGGATATCCACGCCCATCCTTGGCAACAAAGGTATTCTAGTTCCATGCCCATAACCCTCTTTGTCTCATTCTTTTTGTTCTAGAGGAAGGGCATGGTCCCTTTCCAGTCCTTTTATTAATAGTGTAGTTTTGTTCCAGTTTCGGTACCGTTTGATTAAGGGTAACCCGTCTTGTGATGGTAATATATATCGTTGAAGTAGAACACAGTATGGGATATTTATTGGTTCCAAAATCGGATGAGATATGTAATATATTCGTAAAATAATTTTAGGGTTCCCTCTCACTCACTTGTAATGGCATACTGGTCATTTCATTGATTTAATATACTAATGCGATATTGGTTTCTTCCACGAAAAGGATTTTGAATTGAATAAAGGTACTCAACTATTGCCAACTTATATGTATATCTTATCTATAGTTGACTCCAGATAGCATGATGGTAAATAAATTCAATATTCACTTATACTGTACTCGAGTTAAAGGCTTCCCGTTTTGATTTCTACGTGATTATGTTGTTATTTACACAGTTATGAATTTATTCAGGAGTATGAGTAAATTATGTGAATTTTGGGATGTCGCTTTTTCCTTGGGCCTTTCCGCCTCTCGTGATTAGTTCTGGTAACTAAACTCTGTTAACCGATTCACTCCAAATATAATTTCCAACATTCCAATCTATGGTCCCATAGACCAATTCGTCCTATAACTTTTTCATTAAAACACCGGTTGATATAAAGATGTGTAAATGTTATAGGTTTCTATGATAATTCTTGAAATTTGCAAGGTCTCTTCCGTAATATATATATATATATATATATATATCTTAGGCACTTGTGATTATAGTTATCTCTTAATAATCATGATTGTTCAGTTGGTACATGGAAGAAATCTCAGTTAATTACTCTACTGTTGCGCATGCCTTTATATACTATAAAGTAGGTATACGTCCATACATATACATATATCTACACTATAGATTTTTCCATTGGCATTCAGTACGTAGGTGATCCCAATCTGCATTACAATTTTTTGTGGTGTTTCAACTACAATGTTTTATCTGACTACAGTAGTAATCCAAATCACAACACAAAACTTCTATACGAATTGACTAGGCATATCCTTTCAGCTAGTATAATTACAGGAATTAGTGTTCATAATAGTAATATGATGCAGCAACGAAAATCCATTCCGAACTAGTATGGGGACATTCTAGCAGTCCCTAAGTTCAATAGGATGCATTCGTTCTTTTGTCCTTAATATTATTTCTAGTTAGAATTAATAGATGCATTCTATCAAGTATTTAACCATATAACATTTAGCAAGAGAAGGGACAAAAATAACATATTTGAAATAATACACTGAAATACAAAGGGAACAACCAAGTTCCTCCCAATCGTAAGAACAGGGCAGCCAAACCACTTGCCCGATTCACCCCCTAGCTTGACCAGGAATCCATGAGGGCGAACTTGGAAAAATTTCTCCTTAGCAATGGCCTACAACTTCAACATTTTTTCCCTTTCCTCACACTCAAGTAGTGTTCATAACAAAAAGTAAATCAATAGTCTCCTTCCCTAGCATATTTGGCAGCGTCCTGACTCCTCACATATGCTATTTATCAATTTGACTAGGTCTTTTTTCCCTCCCTTGGGAATTTTTGCAGCTTTCTAAATCCCTGATTTTTAGGGGCTGCCAATGGCCAAATATCTAATTTTCCACTTGGAACAATCAGCCTAGAGGTAGTTCCAACATGTTCCCCACTCATGGAGTCATGGTCAACTGATTTTAACATGGTTGTTCCATTTGTCCTCCTGCAATCAATATAAAATATTCTATTTTTATACAAGTGTCATAGTCAAATAGTTAGTTGAGTCAAATCAGATATATGTCGAACAGTCATAATAATTAAATACAATTATCAAATTCGAAATTTGCAATTGCCATAAATGGCAAAAAATTTCCAAATTCAAATTTACTAAAAACGGAATAAATTTCCAGTAAATTTAAATTTCAAAATATTTTATTTTTTGGAGGATGTAACAATCGAACAGTGCAATATTTGTGTAACTTACCCAACATACATGCACATGCGAAAGTAAAGGACAAAACCGAATATGAAAAGAGGTACCATTGCCTTGTCGCTCTCCGAGTCTCCATCCTTTATATGGAGAATGTGTTTCGAGCCAAGTTTTCTCACCAATGTGATAGTTGTGCCAATCGTTCTAATTGGGTAAATATCAGTGCTCTATACAAGATGTTTGATAGTCGAGTCCGGTACGAAATGATATTCTGAACAAACATCAATTTTTTTTTCCACAATGCTTGTTTCGTTCAGCGAAATAATTCGATCGCAGTCACCACGATCATATACTGTTTTGGGAAATATATTAAAATTTGTAATGGATGTAATAACCGTATTAATTTAAACATCAATTTATTCCATAAACTGAAATAGTAACTTCATAACAAAATAATAAATTCATAACAGTAACTTCAGTAACTTAAATTTATCAACGAATAATAATTTCATAACAGAATAAAACAATTTTACCTCTTCCTGATGCTAATTTCTTCATCGACCCGGTTGTCGAGCCCGCTGCTTTGTTGTTGCCTAACGCACTACCCAACTCTGCTCAAACCTTGTTTCCACCCTACCAACTAGGACAACTTCCTAGCTCCAGGATACCATATGGATATCCTGGCCCCCGTGCGCAAAACCCCCAGCAAACCGGTGCCCCCTGTACTAATCCTTCCCGACTACAAAACTCAAACTCCCGTGTGCAAATCCAAGAGAACCCTCCCAAAAAAACCCCCGTAGAATGATAATAATCCCTCTTTTCGTAAACCTCCTCCGCTCATATCCCTCCTTCACCGCCCTTTCTCCTCATTTATTTCCTTATCCATTCATTCATTGCTTATCCGTCTATTAATGTTCCTTATTCGATTATTAATGCTCCTTATCCCCTCCATATACGTAATCCTTTAATTTAAACAATATAATTTATTAACCCTTTTAAATTTATTACCCTGTTCATTCAATGCGATAGGTAATTAATTTAATTAATTAATTAATCAAAATTATAACAATTAATTAATTAATAAATATTTAATTAATATTATTATGCCAATCTTTGTTTAGTTAAAACCATGTTAAGACAATTAATCACCTAATTAATTTTGCTTAA
>SNQJ01S0013153.1:91287-128244 GCA_010110895.2 Picea sitchensis
ATATAGATAATATACTCTACATAAAACAACCTCATTGTATATGTTACATTTTTTTATGAAAATATTTCTTTACAAATACATATATATTTAAAAGAAAAAAAAATGTTTTATAATATAACCTTAAATATTTTCACATTGAGTAAAATATGCACTCACATTTCTTTATGAAAATATTTCTTTACAAATACATATATATTTAAAAGAAAAAAAAATGTTTTATGATATAACCTTAAATATTTTCACATTGAGTAAAATATGCACTCGCTCAGTTATAGAGAAGCCGAGGATGCACTTTGATTATTAATAATATTTTTTCCTCCCCTTAGAAAGCTCAGGTAACGTTATTAACCGTAAGGACCTTCACTCAAATACAATCTAGTTTACATAAGAGAAACAAGCATAACGTTTCTAACCAGAAACCTATTATGGTATAATTCAAGATTCTCTTTATAAAAGATAGAGAGAAAGACTAAACAAATATAATGAAATATTACTTAAAAATCTCTACCCGTATTCACCTTCACCTGAATGGAGTAACAAGAAGTTCAATATAAATGAATGGAGTAACAAGAAGTTCAAGAAGGTTATATCTATAAATAAAGAAATATAGTTTATTTTTCAAAACACGTTAGGGTTCTCCTTTGGAAATAGAAAACAAGTAACTTTGATTTAAACCGAGCTCTGTGTCCACGATACCAATATTATAGGAAGCAGTGCAGGCCTGGTATTATTGGCCATTGAGGTTTGATCTCGAGGGTTTTCAACCAGCCTGCTCAAACCACAAAAAAATATTCAATATGCAGTGTATAAGGAACAAGTAATACATGTAGATAAACTAAATCTCAAACAATGAATAAAGTTGTATCTCACCTAGGATAGGAGACGGCCATGTGTTTGAAGATGGAACAAATCTCCTTTGTACATCTTCGTCCAAGGCCAAAGAGTCCATGTGAAATAATACCATGGAAATAATTTAGTTAATACAYAATAGAAACMGAGTAAAACCCRTTTGTATYACTCTACATAGKCTATGATTAAAATGATGTGTTTGTTGCTGAGAACGAAAYACAAATATTGATATTACMTTAGAGTTCGATTATACAYTGGACTTATTGGAATGCAGTGACATACTGTGCGAACCCACGAACGTAGGGTGAGATATATCACCAAGCATAGACTCGGTATGAGTAACCAGTTTAAATGATAAACCATTTCATACCTGGTGATATTAAACATACATCAATCATTTGAATACTAGTTGCGCGCGAGTGTAAAAAAATATAGAACGTTCATAGTCAACTTAGTGGCTTCTCACGAGGTGAGAGTGATCAACTTTAATATTCAAGACTTACATAGGAAATCACAAGCCCACTTAGATTAAGGCGTGCAAGTACATTTTGTTACTAAACTCATCATGCATCACCATTAATGAGATGCACACAAGTAATCAAGACTAGAACTTTGTACATCCATCATTATTCCAATGCGTCTGGAATCCAATTATTAAATTACAACATGATCGATAGCGCTAGGTAAGCAGGGACTAAGACATAAAGATTAAAATATTTAAAGGGCAATAGCAAGATCCAAGTTAAATAATGGCGTCCAACATTTACACTCGCCCATGTAAGATTCAACAAGCAGAGCATCCCTTATAACATTCTACATAATCAATGTGAGGAGTTAAGAGGAGACCCAATCCACATTAAGCAATAGATAAAAACAATGCTACTTTATCAATTTTATAACCTTAAGAAAACCTTAATAAGATCATTTCTTCGTAAGCCATATGAAAAAATTTCAGTTTCCTTACATGGCGTGCCTATAAAATATAAGGGATATCAACATCTTATTAGAATGATAAGGAATTATACCAACGTGCAATCCTCTTAAGAAGCGATCGTATTATTTGTTTTGTTCTTGTTCCAACCATCATATTTTTTTATAGTTGAAGGCATAAATTCCTTGAAAAATAGATCGTAAATTGTATTAACAATGTACTGTTGGAATATATAATTCCTATTTATCTAATATGATGTATTAAGAAGTAGAGTCAATCTCTACTTGAGTTGTGTGATCTTATTATTAGGAGTTTGTTAGGGAGTTGGATTTATGAGATCCTAGATTCGTGTTTATGGTTGAGATATTTGCTCAACCTCTCATCCTATATTTGGAATAAGTTAGATAACTATCAGTGAGCTCTATATAATGAGCCACAAATGTATTGTATAAGGTATCAAGTAATCTAATAGAGATAAGTAATCATTTATATCTCATTTGTTAATTCGGGCCGAGTGTGTTTGATTGATTGAAGCTTGCAGCGCTGTATGTTCTTGTTGCTATTGGCGGTGAGAGTCAACTGGTGTGAAGGAATATCGCCTGGGTCAAGTAGATGAGTTGTTGATTGTTGTGCATGGTGTGTTTGCAGTTATCTGCAAGGTGCTATCTTAAATATCCCTCAGTAAATTGCCATCTGAATTATCCCTGCTATATGCAACAGATATCGATTGCGAGCGTGAGATTGGAGCCATTGACTGGAAGGTGCCACCATTTCCAAACAATTCACTGGAGCTACAAGTTGTGTTCGCTGAGTGCGTGTTGTGTGTTGCGTGCTCGTTCTTTGTGAAGTATAGAATTCATATCTATGTACCTGCATATAAGAATTATTTGATGCATGGACGATTTACAAGGATCTTAGCCCAAGCAACAAGATGCAGTTGACGAGTGTGTCACTACTATGAGAACGTGCCAGTGAAGGAGAAACCATAGTCAATAGTTGGAGTGAACACCATATTGTTGAAGTCACATTTGCTTAACAATTACACCTCAGAACTGAGAAATGAAGCTTGGCCACCGCTTGCACATCGTGCAGGTCAAAATTTGTTCATAGAGCTTAGGGATTTAAGCCATGGTCATAGGGATAAAGGCTCTTCACTAAGTTATTAAAAAATCCAATCCTACAATCTCAATATGCCCAAACCAATACCATCAGAAAAAAAACGTGAAGCCTTGTGATGTATGGGATTCTTCTCTCTCTGTTGCAATATGTAATTATATGTAGTTTATGGTGGTATTTTTGCCGCTGGTGTAAGTTATTAAGGCTGAGTTTGTTGAAAATTATTGTTTCCATTCTATTGTGGATCATCAAGTTGATATTTATCATCGTATTGCTCAAACGATGTATTCATCATCCATGCTTATTCCAGAGATGGTTGCTGGCCTAGGAGAATGTTTTTAGGAGGATGTTTCACCTATCACATGCCCATTCCAAAGATGGTTGTTGTAGAGTGGATCTTGTTAGATCTGGTCTTCCTGAAGGAGAAGCAGGAAGCCAAGAGGCCCGGGAAAAAGCAGTCTTTGATGATAGGTGGTGGACATTCCTGTGACATCAGTTTCAATTTCTTAGAGAAGAGAGCGAGATTTGTATTCTGGTGGAGAGATCCTAACATGAAATCGAAGCATGCTTGAGATTTTGGTATGGGTTGCAGTCCACAGAGTTTGCAGAGATCAAGAAAAGTAAGGAAGGAGCCATCGATCTTGTAGACTGTTGAGTGCATGAATTAAAATTGAAGGGCGTGTGACAAACCACTATCCATGATATTGCAGAGGACTCATTTTTTGAGTTTTGGAGAGGAGTTGCAATTGTTGAGTAAAGGAGCCATAAAGCTAGAGGTTGCTATTGTTGGAGTTTGTTGTTCCCATCATTATATGGATGTGTTATAACGAAATTAAGTGAGGTGTACGTGCTCATTCCGTCGGACTCACACATCCTCCAAATTAAGTCACAAAAGTAAGAAAGTGAGATTGAGTTGTGCTTATATTTTGTTTGAATGTGTGATGATAGTTATTCAAGTTGTGTGAAGTGGTTGTGTGTCTTGGTCAAGAATGATGATGAGATGCAAATGGGCATATGTAATGGGCTTGTAATAGTGGGCATATGATTGGTGAGAGTATTCTTGATATTGTTATAAAGCATTTTGAATGTTTTTTGTAACTAATTGAATTGTTGTAGGGGGTGCATGATCGGTTGTACCCGACACCCCAGGTTATGGTCCAAATTGTAATGCTTAGCCATAGGCAAACTAAATTCCCCATGTTTGTTGTAATCCCTTTTAGTAAGGCACAAACAGACATACATGTTGTAGCGCAGAAGCGCATGTGATCACAGGATGTGATACTCTCTCATAGGCAAAGAGGTTGTTACATCAAGTTGTAAAATTAACCACTAGGGTAGGTACGAGGGTGGCAGGTGTACTCGTATGCTAACTTGATGTTGAATTGGAGAATTTGGATCTTCAATTAAGGGGGGGAATGTGAGATGAAATAATCTCGAGTGTAAGGGACCAAGTTGTGATAGAGAGAAAGTTTAACATTGATAAACCATGTATTTGGAAACAATTCCTAGAGAACTAGTGGTTACAGCGACAGATGACCCATGTATTCCGGTAGATGGATTGTGTTTTATATGGACATCAATAATTATATGCAGGTACAAGGTGCAAGAGGAAGTAAAGAAAGTTCAAGGATGAAGCTCGCAGTAAAGCAATATCAAGTGAAAAATTGAAGCCATGACAGTGATGAAGATATGACCACAAAGATATTTAGATAAGTGGTCATTAAGGGAGAGTGTTGGAATATATAATTCCTACTTATCTAATACGATGTATTAAGAAGTAGATTCAATATCTATGTGAGTTGTGTGATCTTATTACTAGGAGTTTGTTAGGGAGTTGGATTTATGAGATCCTAGATTCGTGTTTATGGTTGAGATATTTTCTCAACCTCTCATCCTATATTTGGAATAAGTTAGATCTTATAACTATCACTGATCTCTATATAATGAGCCACAAATGTATTGTATAAGGTATCAAGTAATCTAATAGAGATAAGTAATCATGTATATCTCATTTGTTAATTTGTACCAATTCACATAAGCTCATGCATAAAAGATAAATACAATTTTCATAGGAAATCATTCCTTCAATGAGAAACCCTAAATGAGGGTCTCATTATTATTAGTAAGGATTACATAAGATACAGCTGCGAAAATTTCTAAGTACACATCATAACTTAACTATTACAATGATAAGATCAATAAAAATACCATATCTCAAGTTCTTTGTAGTTCTTTACAACTAAAGAAAAGTTATCTCACAACTCGCCTTGTAAGGTTGAGCTACCACTTTATATTTGAGTTGGGTATCCCAACTCCCACAAGAAAAATCGGGTAGCATAACCTTACACCATTAGTGATTTTTTCTCATCTCTCCCATTACTTTTATAGAGTTATTCTTAGTGACACTTGCCAATTGCAAGTTAAATTAATTTTATTAAAAATTAATTAGGAAAAACTCTCCCTCGTAGACTTGTCACCCAATCCCTTAGTTGCACCGAAATTTCATTTGATTAATTAAATTAATTTTCCAATTTCCCTCAATTTCCTTTAATGACACGTCTTTCTTAAAACTTAGTTGAGTTTTATTTAGGAAAGTTCTCTAGACTAGATTCTTTTCTATGTTCCACATTCCTTTTGCATTTAATTTCCCTTTTATGTCTAAGTTCCAAATTAGTATGTATTTGCACATATGAGTAATCAATTTTTAGATAATTTATTTTTCATTTAAATTCTAAATTTGATTTTTATTTAACCCCCTCTTTATTAATTGCTTATTTAATTTTTTTAGTCCTCATACCCTACTTAGACCTAGCCTTTAATTTCAACTAGGCTTAGGAATGTTTTTTCAAGGGAAAAAAATATAATTAATAAACTTTACTCATACATAATTATTTTAAGGCTCACCATGTCAAAGTACGGTATTGTTTTCTAAGCACCTAGGTTCATTGACTCACTAGTGTTAAAATAAAAATGTGCCCTTCAAGACGCAATACGTGCTCTAACGGTGTCACTCGCCTTTATTCATGTTTCATTTATGCGACGTGCCCTTCAAGATGTAGTACGTGCTCCAAGGGTGCCACTCACCTTTTGATTGATTTTTGTAGACTTCCAACCCTTGGAGTCAATACTCCATCAGGAAGGGAGACTAAGGACCTCTAAGGAATAAGGACCCTGCCTTATTGCATGCTCGTTAGAATCTTGGTGAGCGACTATCTCAGTCTTCCCTCATGACATCATGGATCTATTAAACTAGGTAATCGTTAACCTACAGTTCAAGTCATGACGAGAGTGCTAGTAGCCTGTGGCAGGGCTACTGCCAAACCTCTCCCTCAATATCTCTAATTGTCGTGCATGGCCCCTTTACTCCAAATGTGAGTATGATTAACAAGCAATCATCAACGTGCATCTATCAATGAAACATGTCAACAATATGTTGGGTATGTGTTATATTCTTTGCACGAATAGTAGTGTCACATATTTAGGTGTTTTTTCAACACATGGTTTCTTTGTCGATGGTTTTCTATTTTCAGTTAAGGAATTAGGGTTGTTGACTAATTGAGGTAATTGGGTTAGGGTTTTGGATACCGCTAGCTCCTATATGTATATTTTATTGTAAACAATGTAACACAATGAATGCATATAGAATATGTTGGTTTTCCAGGGGAAAAATCTCTGTGTAATGTTTGCATTTGCCATTGTATATTTTATGTTCTTTTACTGAAAATATGTTTGCAGTAAATATTGTACAAGGTTAAAATGTATATTTGGTATGACAGCTTTGTTGGCTTTAGGGGGATTTCTTTGTGGTCAAGGGTTTGGCTCTCAACGGTGATAAGCCTTGTTACAGTGAGAGATCTGTGGTATTGATTTTTTAGGTGAAAAGAAATGGCAAGTAATTCGAAGCTGGAGATTGAGAAGTTTAATGGGCAAAGTTTTGAGTTGTAGAAGCTCAAGATGGAAGATCTGTTGGTGGACAGATATCAGTGGATCACAGTAGATCCACATACTTCACCTATAGGAACTTCAGAAGATGACTCGAAAAGGTTGGATCGGAAGACTCAGAGCACAATCTCATTGTGTCTCTCAGATTCAGTGTTACTGAATGTGTGAGAGGAAGCTACAACCGAGTATTTATGGGATAAGTTGCCGAAGTTGTATGAGTCCAAGTCCCTACTGAATGAACTATTCCTAAGGAATGAGTTGTATAACCTGAGGATAAGAGATGGAGACTCGGTGGCAGAACATTTGAACACCTTCAATACTATGCTAAGTTAGTTAGTATTTGTTGAGATTAAAATTTCAGATGAAGATAAATGTATCAGTTTACTATGTTCTTTACCAGACTCGTGGGATAGTCTGGTTTTGGCCATAGGTAGTAATACAAATTCCTTGAATTTTGATAAAGTGGTCTCATATTTGTTGTCTCAGGAGATGAGATAGAAGAATGTGGAAGGACAAAGAACAAACACATTATTTGCAAGAGGACATTCCCAAGAAAGAAATAGATATAAGTTATGAAGTGGGAGATCTAAGTCTAAGTGTAGATCTAAATCTCCAGGAAAGTTTGTAAGGGTATGTTGAATATGTGGAAAAGAAGGGCACTATAAGAAGTAGTGTAGATCCAAAGTTGAGAAAAAGAAGGGATCTGAAGAATCTCCTTCTACGGAAGAAAATACCTCCAAGGAAGAAGGAGGGGATGTGTACTTGTATTCTTCAATCACACATGAAAATCATGAGACATGGTTAGTTGAATCAGGTGCATCCTTTCATATGACTCCCCACAGGGAGTGGTTATGCGAATATTGAAGGTATGATGGAGGTAATGTTTTCTTAGGTGATGATTCGACAACTAGAATCATAGGACGAGGAAAAGTCAAGTTGAGGCTCATAGATGGAAGGATTAGAACACTTCCTTGTGTTTTTCACATCCCATGTTTGGCTATAAATTTGATTTCTGTAAGAAAAATGGACGATGCAAGGGTAAAAACAATATTTGAAAAGGAAACCTGCAGGATGGTTCGAGGAGCAATGGTGTTGCTGAAGGGAGTTTGGTTTGGAACTTTGTATAAGCTAAAAGGAAGAACTATTAGTGATGTGTGTAATAGTTCCATTGTTTTTTGTATTGGAGTTGAAGAAGAAAGAACTCCTACAATCTCTAGAGAAAAGGTTATGTTATGGCATCAAAGACTGGGGTATATCTGAGAGAAGGGTCGTCGGCTACTACACGGTAAAGGTATGGTTGAAGGTATGTCTAACTGCTCTATGGATTTTGATTTCTGTGAACATTGTCTATATGGGAAGCAAAATTAGGTAAGATTCCCCTCTGGTGCAATGAGGGAAACAAAAATTTTACAGCTAGTTCAAAATGATGTTTTTGGACCTGTATCGGTCCCATCATTGAGAAAATATGTGTACTATGTCTCATTTATAGATGACTTCTCAAGGAATACTTGGATATATTTCCTCATGAATAAATCCGAAGTCTTTGACAAGTTGAAAGAGTTTAAGGCTCTTGTTCAGAATCAAACAGAAAAAAAATTAAAGGTGTTGAGGACAGATAATGGCAGAGAGTTTTGCGGGAATGAATTTGAATAATTCTATAAGAAGTGCGGTATAGCAAGGCAGAAGACTACTCCATATAAACCTCAACAGAATGGAGTTTCAGAAAGGATGAATAGGACACTGATGGAAAAAGAAAGGTGCATGCTCAGTGGTGTCGGGTTAGGGCAAGAATTCTGGGCAGAGGGACTCGGTACTACATGTGACCTGGTCAAGATATCACCCTCATCAACATTGGATGACAAGACTCCACAAGAGGTATGGACTGGTAAGGAACCTTCTTTCACACATCTCAAAGTATTTGGTTGTGATGCATATGTTCATGTTCCAAAGGAAACCAAAAGTAAGATAGATAAGAAGGTCAAAAACTGTATATTTATTGGATATAAAGATGGTCTCAAAGGTTATAAGATTTGGAACCCATAAACTAAGAAGGTAGTGTATAGCCAAGATGTGGCATTTAGAGAAATGAAGGATGTTGTTAAACAAGAAGTCTTGCCAAGTAAGGAAGAACTAGAGAAACTAGAGTTTGATTTAAAGGATGATGAGTCAGACTCTACAAAAGAATATGAATCAGAGGAAGAAGATCCTCATACTCTAGTATTTAGGAGGTCGGTTGGAGAAAGAAAGATACCGGAAATATATACTCCATCTGATTTTCGTTCAAAATTTTATTTGTCTATTATTGATGATGATCCTAGAACTGTTAGGGAGGCATTGGATTCAGAGGATGGAAATATCTGGAAAAGGGCCATGGATGAAGAAATGACAACTTTGGATAAGAATGAGGCTTGGGATCTAGTGGAGTTGCTGACTGGAAGAAATCCCATTGGCAACAAATGGGTATTTAAAAAAAATATGAATGCAGAAGGAAAAGTGGAGACATACAAAGCTTGGTTAGTAGGAAAGGGTTATTTTGAGGTTGAGGGAATTGATTTTGATGAGATTTTTTCTCCTCTTGCCAAGTTAACCTCTATAAGATTTATGTTATCTGTTGTTGTTGCATTTAATTTTGAAGTATAACAGATGGATGTGAAGACAATATTCCTACATGGGGATATGTAAGAAGAAATTTATATGAAGGAACCAAAAGGTTATGCTATGAAGGGAAAGAAGGAGCTAGTATGCAAGCTGAAAAAGTCCATGCATGGTTTAAAACAATCACCAAGGATGTGGTATAAAAAATTTGATACTTATGTGCTCGGACTTGGCTTCACAAGAAGAAAAGAGGATCACTGTGTGTATTTTAAATTAATTGGTGATCATTTGATTTATTTGGTCTTGTATGTAGATGACATGTTGCTGATAGGAAACAACCGGGAGATTATGGAGGATGTGAAAACTCAGTTGTCCTCTAAATTTGACATGAAGGATCTCCATACTTCAAATTTCATTTTGGGCATGGAAATTAAAAGAGATCGAAAAAGAGGAAACTCTGGTTAAATTAGAGAAAATATGTCAAGACATTATTGCAGAGGTTTAATATGCAGGAATGTAAACCGATCAAGGTTCCTATTCTTGTTGGGGTAAAGTTATCTACAGATCAGTGTCCCAAGACACACGAAGAGGAGGAGGACATGTCTCATGTTCCATATGTGAGTGCAATTGGCAGTTTGATGTATGCAATGGTCTGTACTAGACCAAACATTGCACATGCAGTGGAAGTTTTGAGCAGGTATATGTCAAAACCAAGGAAGGAGCATTGGACAACAGTAAAAAGGGTTTTCAAGTATTTGCGTGGCACTGCTAGATATGGATTGTTCTATGAATTAAGATCAATATTGGACATAGTGGTGGATATACATGGCTTTGTTGATGCAGTCAGGGCTGTATATCTTAATTGTAGGATATCTACAAGTGGATATGTGTTTAACCTATTTGGAGGAGCAATAAGTTGGATGAGAAAAAGATAGGTTGTAGTGGTACTTTCAACTACAAAATTTGAATACATGGAAGCCACTCATTCAAGTAATGAGGCAATATGGTTACAAAGATTGTGTCTAGGTATTGGGTTGGTACAACAAGTTGTAAGGATAGAGTGCGGCAGTGAGAGTGCAATTTTTCTGGAAAGGAACCCGAATTATCATTCAAAGACAAAGCATATTGATATTCAATATCACTTTGTGAGAGACATGATTGAAGAAAAGAAAGTATCCCCGATGAAGGTGGACACTTTGAATAATGTTGCAGACTCATTAACAAAATCTGTGAGCATTGAGAATTTCTCTTGGTGTAGAGGATCTGTGAGCGAGCTTTATATGTTCCTAATTTATAATTTCTCTTGGTGTAGAGTATCTGTGAGCGAGATTTATATGTTCCTAATGTAAGAAAGAAACATCACTTGTTATTATCATCTACATATGAGATATGTGTGTGCTAGCTATGCCTAAATATCCAACACATACAATATTATGGTTCAATAAAAACATTAGTTACTAATGTCTAGGTTATTAATGAATTAATTAATAAGTTGTCAATTTGAAGTTATATTATATGAATATAAATATAATCAATAAGATAATAATTAGTTCCCATATTTAAATATTATATGAAGTTATAATAATTAGTTCACATCTAATACTTTTATATTTATATTAGACTTTATTATCCAAAAAATGAATTATTCATTATAATTATTCCTTTATTCAAACGGTCAATTGGAAAAAGACCACCAAAGTGGGAGACAAGTTCCTTTTTAGGAGTTTACAATGATAAGAGTCTATGGTTTTGAAGAGAAGCCATATCAAAAGTGAGTGTTGAATTTTGTAGAGAAGCCATATCAAGAGACTGAAAAAGTGAAATTCATTCAATTACTAACTAAAAAATCCAAGCATATTAAATTAAATATTAATCGGATGAATTTCAAGGAAAAACCAAATCTACAAAAGTAGGCACAAAGACTAAAAAATTCAGCCATGAATCAATCAACCAGAGATAAATATGGGATAGACGATATAGAAAATTATTATCCTTCACTCATCATCCTATAATGAAAACAAGGCATTTGAATCTATAGGTATTTAAACACCGAAGTGTCGACTGTCAATTCATCTCTTGGTCTATTTCTCAAGCATGGACTAATGACTAAAGGGATAAGGCAAAAGATAAACCACAATATTTTCATAATAACCAATAAAACCCACACACATAGAATTCATTGAAATCGCGGTTGGGTTTGTCAAGGAAATCAATTCAAAACAACAGAGATGGGATGGTAGATGCAAGATGTGATGGTAGAATTTAATGGTTGAGATAACTCTAGAAAACCTCATTATATAATTAGAATGAAAGAGTTCCAAAAACACTAGAGACAAATAATGTGATTGACCAATAAACATTTCCATGGTTTAATCCTTGTGGTGTACACATGACCAATACACTTGTTTAGTTGCCAAAAAGGCTTTCCAACAAGCAAAGTGAAGTTAATGTTGATCAACCAAATGATCTAAATCATTTATGTGGGTGAATCGACAAGTATGATCGGAACTATTTCTAATGATCAAACAAATGAAAGAATCATTTATCCTACCATCATTGATAGGGAAATATCACCCAATCCATCCTAAGAGGAAGTCAAGAGAATAGTTTGTGAGAAGGATTGGGTTACTTACGAATGTAGGGGTAAGAAAATTCAAAAATAAGTCAAAACTAATCCAACTCAAAGTAACCTAATTTAAAGTCTAACCAATCCAAATCCCAATAATCAAAATCAAGTAAATCCAAGTAAGTGACCACATAGAACTCCTAAAGGAACCCAACCAACTCAAGTTATGAAGAAAAAGTGGTTAATTTAAAAAAAGTTATGAATTGTTTTGCATAATTGTATGTTGGATTCTAGGCCATTAAAAAATGTTATGCCAATAAAATTTATGAAAATATCAGGACTTGAAACCACCAAACCTTAAAGTAAACAACTTGGTGGTTTCATTCCTTCACCCTGAGATCCTTGAAGAAGAAACCAATGTGAAAAGTAATTTGTTTTAAGAAATTCTATCATTTAGATATTAAAATGACATCTTAATGAGAACATATGCATTATATTTTATGCGAAAACTAGCATTAAGTGTGACATCCCAAAAATAAATTATTTTGAATTGAAAATTGTTAGAAAAAATTATTCCATTTTTGCAAATTTGAATTTGGAAAATTTTGTAATGTATGGAAATTCAATTTCAATTTGGTAAAATGTAATAATTATTATGATAGTTGAGTAGAAACTGATTTGGACCCAACTAACTATTTGACTATGACATTTGTATGAAAACAAATTTTTTTATAATTATTGTAGGAGGACAAATGGAACAACCATAAATAAAATCACCACCATGACTCCATGAGTGGGGAACATGCTCAGTACACTGTTACAAGTGGAAAATCAGTGATTTGGCCATTGGCAGCCCCCTAAAAATCAGGATTTAGAAAGATGGGAAAATTCCCAAGGAGGGAAAAGACCTAGAAAAATATTGTTTTGATATATAACATATGTGAGGAGGTAGGACGATGCCAAGTATGCTAGGAAAAAGACAGACTTGTTGTTATGAGAACTAATTGTTGAGTGTGAGGAAAAGAGAAGACTAGTGATAGAGGAAGACATTGTTGAAGATGAAATTCCAAGTTCACTCTCATGGATTCATGGTCGCTATGGGGTGCATAGGGACAAGGATTTGGTTGCCCTATTCAAGTGGTTGGGAGGAATGTGTTGTTCCCTATTCACGCCGATTGATTCAGATATGCTATTCTACTTTTCTCTGGTTAAATGTTATTATCATTGATAGATATGCATTTTGTTTACTTCTATGGATGAATTCTGGTCGAATACTGTTGTGATTAGAGACTGACCAAATACCTCCTAGTCATCAATTAGGAATGGATTATTTATGCTGGAACATAGTGCTGAGTAAATACTAATGTCATTAGATGTATTGACGGGAAGAACTATTCATGTAGAATTTCATTACTCCTGTAATAGAATAACCTCTAGGCTAAATCACACTTTTAATTAATTTTGTTGAGTAGATTAATTATGTGCATGATGCGATTGGGATCAAGTATACCATTATCTATGAATAATTATATTCCCGTAGGTAGTTATAGCATACCTATGAGTCCACTCATGTACAAGTAAATTCAGGAACAAAATAGATACCCCATGTATGACATGAATTTTCATAAGATGTGTAGAGGAATACACATATATATATATATATTGGAAAATTATATAGGTGTTAGAGAAAACTGAAGTTGACTATCTACAACAAAAATAGTTAATGGTATATATATCTGTTTAGGTATTATATGAATCATATACTGACCAAAAGTATGTATTTACAACATGCAAACGAAATGTTATATGCGTAAGGATCGACGAATTTTGAAAATTTGAAAATTTGGAACCCCTTTTTATATATTATTTAAGACGCTAGAATCGAAATTTCCGAACCCTATTAACAAATAATGACTGTATCTAGCATCTCTGTTACTCTAAAATAAAAGTCAAATGACTCATACTCTTAGTCCATTCTTATAGAGAACATGTGGAAAAACAGGTAAATCTTTTGATATTCTAAACTGTAATAATGGTCATAGTATATATCAGGTCGGAACTGCAATAACAAACAAAGTATATATATATCGGGTTGAGCACTTTGAAAATCAAGGGTTATTATTTTTTAATGTGAAAGAAATATGGAACTTTCATGGAGAGATATGTACATAATCATGCTTGACCTATTTAAAGTTCCAAAATCAGAAAAACAATAAACATTCTACACCCAACCACGATAGGTAGCATCATTCTTAGGTGTTAAGATAGTGGAATCCCCTTCCATTTAATTTCTAACAAACCAATTACAGAGATGAATTCAATTGACCTACTATAAAAGCCTCGAAATATTAGCTGAGATTAAACATCATTTTTTTTAGTATCAACGAATACTCCCAATCCATATCCTAGAACCCAAGTACCTTTGCTGGATTCAGAGTCATCATAAGTATGGAAATCTGAGAGGGAAGAAGACCCTGCACGCGAAACACAAACTTAAAGTTAATAACCATATAAATTGTGAACCAAGAATCTCACTATCAGAATGAACAAGAGAAAGTAAATGAAATAAAAATTGCCATAGATCCAATTACGAGTCTTCACTTAACTTAAAGGATGGAAATCGCCCTCCTTTTGGTAAGCACTGTCAAATCCCATCTGGTAACCCGAAAGGGGAAAGTGGGTTGATAAATTCTGATGGGTACCCTCACAACAAAACAAGGTCCCTAATCATTAGAAATGATAACGAAACTCTTATACTCGTCAAAAACAAAATCAGTTAAACAATAGAGAGGGTTACATAACCAAAACCTGAGAATGACCCAATATAACATGGAGTGCTATTAATAAAAAAAATATACTGTTCAAATATCATTCTGCGGAAGGAAACATTCTTCTCAAACTATACAGAGAACTTCACTTTCTTGAAAATACATCACAGATAGCAACATTATCATGGAAAGAAAAATGAATGCATCAATGAAATCGTAGACTCTAATACGTGATACACATACAAATGTATTTTCATCCTTATCAAAGCCTAGTATGAATATAGGTTCCTTTTTACATAGATGAACGTATTTGTAAAGTCTAAGAACAGTAGAGGGTATAGAAACAAAATAGTACCGACACAGAACTTAATGGGAGTGGTGACCAGACCCATGGAGTAATGGGTATTCCAAGAAAACCTAGTTCTGTTTTGTAAAGGGAAAAGTTTGGAATTACCATTCAATAGGATACACCACAGGCCAGAATTTCCTAAGTTGTCAGTAGATATGGTGACATATTACTTGAAGAATTCCCTCTCGTAAAAACGAATGCAATCACCCCATTTAAAAGGACTAACTCACCTATGGTATCATCCCTACCTTATAAAAGAGGAAAGGTCGAAAGAAAAGGGGCCTTATTCGCTTTGTGTTTACCCACGCAATTGTATATATTCTTTCAGCTAGTCCTATTAACTAGTAGTTGAAGAAGAGAAAAATTTGGGAAATAGCAAGGGCTTTTCCCATAAAGAACTACACTCATTCTAAACCACCCAAAGCCTGATAAAGAATCAATTTGATTCTGGATACTCCTAATCCAAACCTTAAAGAATACCCAGAACAAACAAAGACTCAACTGTCACCTAATCAACCTTTAGTACGTAGATGTGGATGGGGTGCGAGTAAGTTTACCTAGTATAAGGGCGAGGTAGATGGAGATCCTCTTCACTCACAAACAAAAAAAGTTTCCATTGTCATCTTGATGAAGGTAGTTCTCTCTACATTTTGTTGTGTGTTTATGTCTTTATTTTTATTTACATGGTATCATATCCCTATAGTCTAAATACAAAGGTTGGTGTGGAGTGATTCATAATTTATAATACTGCCAAGACAAATATACTCTACAAATCTATCTCGCACAAATATAATTTCTGGCCAAATTCCTATCCAAAGGTGTTTATTATCGCTCTGATGAAAGTAGTGCTTAGAATCAATTCTTCATAAAGCATCTGGTCAATATTTTTTTTTTCTATGTGTGTCTTGATTGTGCATTTATGAATAGAAATTTGCATAAAACATATGAACACAATAAAAAATTGATGGTACTAACTATGTGAATTGGAATTTTGAAGTTTAAACTTTGTTGTAGGGTTTGAATGTGTGGAAGATTATGAATGGAATGTAGGCTTGTATTACAAATCAAAATATGGCCACATTGGGAGAAGGGACAACTAAAAGAAAGGGTGACTTTAGGGATTGTGAGAAGTTAGTAGACATATGGAAGGTATTATAATCCTTGTTTGAAATAGAGATTGCAAATTGGATTTTATTTTGAAAAGTAATCTAACTTATATAAAAAAATAAATGAGAATGAATTCATTAATTGTTACTTATCAAAGTTGAAAAAATTGAGAGACAAGTTATGTGATATTGGAGAGAAAGTATCTTTTATTGATATTTTCAATATTACAAATTTTGAAGAATTAACAACCACACTTCTTCAAGAGAAAGAAAGAAGGAGGAATTTCATGAATTGGAAAAAGTCTTCAAATATACCTTTGATTTTGAGAAAACAAGGAGAGGTGCAAAATAAAGAAGTGGAACAAAGACAAGAGATGTTGGTATGGCATAAAACCAACTCAATGGAGTAGTGACCCATTAAATAAGAAAAGCTATGTTATCAAGAAAGGAGCTTGTTTTTATTATGGAAAAACTAGTTATTTTATTAATAATTATAGAAAAAAATTTAATAATTCTAAAAATAAAAGGCAACATAGTAATTTTTCTCATGAAGGAATAGTTAAAGAAGAATTTGAAAAACTTAAAGTGTTTCTTTCAAATGTGAATTTATGTATTTCCTAACAAAAAACTCAAATATCTAGTTTATCCACTCCAATTCTTCTTAGGATATTACTACTAATAGAAGTTGGTTCAAAACCTTCTAATAGAAGTTGGTTCAAAAATGTCATGAAGATTATAATGGCAAGAAAGTTTACCTGGAGACTAAAAGTAATGGTTCATTGTTTGTTAGAATTCCTAATGGTTTGATAAAACAAATTCAAAATGTCATGTATATTCCAAGACTAAAAAAAATAATATTTCACTTTCAACAATTGTAAATCAAGGCTTGAAAGTTGAGTTTGTAAAGAGAAGGTGTTTAGTCAAAGATATGAAAAATAACTACAATTTTATTGCTCAAGATATCCAAGAAGGAGGATTGAAAAATATTCACCCTTTTGGTGGAATTCATCAAGATTTATTGGCAAAACTTATTAGAAACTTTAAGGATATTGTGATGTTGCAAAAAAATAACATGGTGAAAGGTTTTATTTTATTAAAGAGTGAGCTTGTTGGATGTGAAATATGTGCTTTAGGAAAGGGAAATAGAGAAAACAGAAATGATTGAATTGGTGCACATTGATCTATGTGAGTCTATCCAAGCTAAATATTTGAGTGGTGCTTCTTATTTTATGATATTTATTGATGATAAAACAAAATACACTTGTCTTATTTCTTGAAATAAAAAATGATATGTTTAAGATTTTAATAAATTTAAATTTATGATTAAAAAAATAAATTATTTAAATTAATATTTTTAAATTTTTATTATAAAAAATTAATATCAAACAATATTAAAATATTGTAAAATTATATATATATATATATATATATATATGAAGAAACAATTATATATATATATATATATAAAGAAAAGAAAACACTTTTTATAACTAGCGATGAAAAGGAGAAGGAATTAAGTTAATACCAATGTATATTTTAAGAAACAACCCACCATTCAAATTGGGTTGGTGATTCTTATGATTGTAAGATATTCTTTTTAATATTATCATATATTCATTTAATGGAGTAGCAAAAAGTAACCCAAAATTAATTACCATTAAATAATTCAATTCAATCTTATCAATGTTCTATGTAACAGCTAAGCATATTAAAATCCAATTACACTCCCTTTGTCAGAGAAAAAAACTTTACAAGAGATTAATATCTTGTATTATGAATCTAAGACATCTTCACCAAGACATTAATCCAGCTTAATAAAATTCCGCATATATCTTCAATAAGACATTAAGCAACCTACTACTCTGGCATGTAGGATTAAGCAATGTTAGGTTTGTTAAATAACAAGTTTTTATATGAACAGGAAATAATATAAAAATTCTAATTTCCATAAGATGGTTGGTTGTCTCATACTTCTGCCAGACGAGAGCGTCGTCATAGTTTGCCGCAGTCATGGCAATAGTAAGAGGCCGAGTCTGCATAACAGTAAATCTTTTAGCTGCATAACAGTAATCTAGACATTATAAATAAAGAGCTCTGCTAGACTTTGGGAATGTGGCTTTGCAAAGGAATTCATTCTCTGCATTGCATTTGATTTGCGTATTTGTTTTCATTTACAGAAACATGATTACAACTATACTGAATTTTTTCTACTTTCCGCATGATGTTTGTGAATCTTATTCCGAAAATATGAATGCCAAATGGAACGATGAACAAAAATGTTTCCCTTTTGTAGTATGAAAGGCTGTTCGCGGAAGTTAGGTTATCAATTCTGCAAATATCAAAGCTGTTAGCGATGCAAGATATATTGAAGTTTAACCAATCAACAAACCAACCACAAAGATTTCACTTTATTGAACATCAAACATTCCAACGAATAAATAATCTTTTAATTTCTAAACCTAAACCTAAAGAAGAACCAACACATTTACCATTAAATATCACTTTGCCATTTTTGGCTTTTGATTGTTCAGAGAGTAGAGTTCGAAAGCATGGAGTGAGATTAACTGAACCAAACAAGATTGTGAACGAGTTCGATTTAAAGAGAAAAATGTAACGAATTATCGCAGCAATTTGTAACCAAAAAGTTGTATCACATGAACTCGGGTGCTCTCTTCAATTATAATTGACAAACAAACTTCGATTACAGTTATCCAGAAAGAACTTCAATTACAGGGAAAATCTAATTAAATTTTAAAGAATGGATTTGAACTTGTGTACTAGTGTCCCATTTCCATGTTTCTTCTTCGACATATGAATATTCTTCATCCCCATATGACTTCCATCGAACACAGTGATAAAAAATCTCAATCATGCTCGAAGAATTTATTTGACCATATGCAACACTTACCTTCAAAGTTTACCAAGAAAATCTCATGGGTTCTTTGATCGTATGCAAACTGCTCGATCTCAAATTCATTCCAAGAACTCATTGGATCATTTAATCTGATATTCCCCAAGGATTGTCCGGTACCAATGCTGCTAATATTGATCCTGAGTGGAGCCGTTGAAACGAAAATACCAACATCTTGATTCTTTGTAATGCAAAAGAACGAAAAAAGAGTCTGGCAAGTCTCTTAATGTGACCGAACGTCCACCGAACCTCAAACAATCACCTTGAAGGTTAAAAACGTCCACTGAACCTGAAAGTTCGCCTTGAAGGTTGTTTATTTTGCATATGAACTGGCGTTTCGTGTCCAAAAAGAGAGCCCAGTCCAATGGAAAAAACATCTATTCTTTTTATTAGTCGTGGAAATTCAGAGCTTATATCAAATATTTGCATGCCCTCAGGATATTGTTTCTGGATAACCAATCTGTCACAGCCACAGAACCTGACGGAGTCACGCATGGAACCGCGAAGGGAAAATTGTCCATCTAATTTGCAATAGATTTTAAAGGAACGTTCTATTTCTCGATATATCCCCGAAATAATATCATAGAACACCATATCTATATTTCCTGGAAACGATGCAGTGCAGGTTGCAATTGGTATCGTAAAAAGCTGTCTATACTTGTTCAATTCGAAAATTTTCCATACTCTTTGACGTGCAGCGCAAATCATACCTCTACAATTTGCAAGGTCGAAATGCCAGCGATCAATGGACTCATCTGGAAAAAGATTTCTACGCCCCTCTATATTTTGCTCTGTGTTTTGCCCTGATGTTATGGATTTGATTTTTGTGCTTATAATCCTTGTCATCCCTTCCACATAAACAACGGTTAATAAAGAATCGTTAATGCTGTTGTAACAAATAAATAATATCTCTCCATCCCAAGTGCTTACCATCAGCCTCCCATCTTTGTACTTGAAAGCTGAGATTTCTCCTGTTCGTTCGAACGGAACGAGATGGGTTCGGCCGTAAATAACGCATATGATGTGTTCAGCAATCAGCAAGTCTATACTCGTGCCATCTGTGATCCCCGACTTTGCCAAATCAAGATTACCAACCCCAAACTCACGAAAATGATAATCTCTAAAAATATTTCCTCTATTTAATCGAAGATTTCCTTTGTTGTCTAACTGTCGGAGATTCAGGAGTTGGAAGAACTCATTCATACGACGGGGATTCATTTTTTTGACCTGCCAAACACTCCAGAGATTACCTCGAGGTTTCGAAACTTCCGATATGTTGTCTCGGTTTAATGCCTACGTTGAACTTGAACTTGGATTTAAAGTTTACGTGGTGGTTTTATTGATGGAAAAATGCTGTGCAACTCAACACCTGACTTGTAGTTTTATGGCATTTCCTCTTCCAAAACCATTTTCTCCTCTTCTCTTGCCATTCAATGAAGACATCTCAAACTTACACTTCAACATGAAATACATGATGAACGTCATAAATGCTTTACCAGCTTATGTTTAGTCTTCTGTAATGAATAGTGCACATAAGAAGGAATATTACGGAAATTCATAAAAACTACAAAGAAATCTATTGTAAGAAGAACAATTATAAGGGTTTGTTACTCTTTTGTTTTCAATAAAATAAATTTAAATAATTAGGTTTAATTTGAAGGATGCTTTTACTCATATTTTGTAGATTTCAATTGTTTATATTTTGCTAAATATGAAGAAGGTAAATGGGGTTAGTAATTTTGATATCCTTCCATATAGTGGTTCATGTGAGTTCTGAACTAACTAATTAGAAGGTATTTTGAAAATTAAGGAATGTTAGTAAATTATATAAAAGACATGTAAAAGTAAAAGTGAATGAGACAAAACTAGAGAAAAAAAGAAAAGAAATAAGTAAACAAATAAAAATGGAATAGGAGAGGAGAAGAGAGATAAGAATGGGAAATGGAGGGCCATGTCTCTATGTTTTCCCATTCTCCCAAGTCTCCTTATTTCATTCATTATTTTCACTTTTAAAGGGATTTTATATGGCCAACAGAGAAAGGTGCATTTGAAATGAGAGTTAAGCCATGGTTCAAACCTGTTTTTCTGTGGAAAGTTTTAGGGCTACATTTAGCCCATGGACTAATTTTTCATGTCTTTTTCAAAAAAGAAAAAATCAATTTCCATTTTTCCTATGACATTTTATGGTTAGCACTAAGAATTATAAAGAGTTTATTTATTTTAAGATAAGTATGGATCCTTAAAAATTTCTCTAGTTTCTAAGGTAAAATAAATGTGTTTATTATGTGATTGATTTTTTGATTTAATGGATTGAGTTTGCCACTAATTTTATTCATATTAAATTGTTGTTTGGCTATTTTATGGGTGTAAGAATTCAACCTCTCATGTAGTTTTATGATTTTCCTTTATAGTTTCATCATCCATGTGAAATCTAAGAATAGTGACAACTCTATATTGTCCACCATATGATTTACTCAAAATTATGAGATCTAAAACCATAATTAAAAAGTTGTTTCTTTTGTTTCCATTCTCATTCCTAAAATTAATTAATTAATCTACCGAATATGTAGGTTTTACATTTGTATTCTCTAACATTGAATTGTCTAGTAGTAGTGTAATTATCTCAAATGCATTTGTATCCTAAAATATGTATTTTTTGAACTTCTAGTGGTGCAACCTTTGTAAAGTAGAGAGTTTCATACTATGACATGGGCGTCCTTCATAGGTGAGTTGCATTAAAGTTGGAGTCTAAAACCATGCACACAAGGGAAATGTTGAATGGTAGATGGCTAAAAGACACCACAAACCAATAGTTGCCATATCTCTTCATTGACATGCAAAACCATATAAGTCATTCCTTTAAATACATTTACATTGTTGGCCCTCATTTGAAGTGTGAATGTTCATATCAATGCTCATAACAATGACATTAAGAAAGGATTCTTATTCCTTATGAATGGTGGAGCAATATATATTCTTGTACTATTGGACTAAGAATGGTTGGTAATTGAAACAATTGGCAATTTAAACATGATTCATTTGATATTGTTGGAGTCTTTGTCCTTGGGTAAAATTGAAGAATAGTTATCTTTGATTGCTGGAGCATTATAACAAAACCTAGTATTCTAAATTGGGATATATCTATAAGTGCTCAATGGACTCATCTGGAAAAATATCTATACGTCCCTTTCTATTTTGCCCTCATGTTATGGATGAAATTTATGTGTTTATAATTGTAATACCTCGTTTTTGCCCCATATTAAATAATGTATTTTGTGAATTTACGAAAGGCCATAGTGCCCAAACAATTAGAAGAGGATAGTGTGCCTAGGAAATGTAATGTTTTGATCATTATTAATAATAAACACATCATTGGATGCTAGATGGACAATGACACGAGTTATAGGGGGCTATGATTCCACAAGAAAGGGGGCTTAAGGGGATAAGTGTTTATTTTATATTTTTATTTACCCAATTTTCTTTTAATGGAGAATATAAGTTACATGAACTTCTTGGGGGGAAGGCCATGTGGTTCTTTAATTCGAAGAAAATACATAAACCCATTTTTGGTCTGTTGGGGGGTTCACTCACTCACTCACTCATTCATTGTTCATTGTTCACATTTTTCATTCTATTATCTCTCCATTCGTTCTTTCACCCACTCTTCATTCCTCATTCATTTTGATCTTAGCTTGGGAAAAAAAAATGAATTGTGGAGAGGATCCATGGTTTTGTTGGCAGTAACGACTACTAATGTATTCTAGCCATGAATTAATGCATGCATGTTCGATTTTCATTGACATGTGTTAAGTTTTTTCCACAACTGCGAATGAGAGTCCCAACATGGAGATTCTTGACTAGATGCATTGGAGCCCTAGAAGGAGGTGGACAACCTGAGGGACTGCGTGGTAGAGAAGGGGGTCCATTCTCTTGGGTTGTGCACGATGGGTAGAAGAGAGTTGGTGTAATTTGGATTGTTGTGTGTGATGAGAAGCCTATGGGATATTGAGTGTTGATTTGTTTGGGAAGCTAGTGACACTCTGAAACCATCCTTGTGGATTCATAGCTCTGGCTCATGGGTGACATTGTTGTTGAGACTTGGAACATGAATGTCTGTGGTTAGGTGGAACATCCTTGGTCTGTAGCGAGTAGACGATTCATTTCATTTAAGATAAGTTCTCTATGTCATGCGTTCCTTTGTGTATACATTTATTTCCAATGTGTATTGACTAATATCTCTGAGATGTGCACTTTTGATGTGTCTGATTACTAGTTATTTTTATGCATGGTATGTTTAAACATTCTTTATAGCGTAGAATGAACCTTGATATCTCCATGCAAATATTTCATGCCTCTTAATCAATTAAAAATTTATTGGAATCCAATTTCAGTTCAGAAACGAGTTTTGAGGTAGTGTAGCTCGACTTGGGGATGGATGGGTACGTTACAGATTGGTATTAGAGGTTGGGTAAATGATTGGTATTAGATATTTTGGTTGAAACACTAGACTGGTATGGGTTGAAACTTTTGAACACAATATTATGGTATTTCCCTTAAGAATGAATGTTTCATTGAGATCTTAAATCTCAGGCAATATAGCGTTGCAAATATCGCACAAAAGATAGAGTGTCGTGTAGATAGAGATCCTTTGTAAAGCATCATGGAATCATGACCATTCCCTTTTGTATTCAGGAGAAATCACAACCATTGAAACATGGAATTCTAGATCGAAAATTAGGTGAACAAGGATCGTCACATAGATGTGAAATCAGAGGCTTGGAGAGATTAAGTCACAATCGCGAGATCGAACTGGTCGATCACCAATTATTGATCGAAGCCAAGAAGGAGATGGAAAAATATGGAACTCTGTTGCGTCAACAATTATTGGAGATAAGGAAAACGGATGGAATTCCGAAGACGGAAGTTGTGAAGTCCCCCCCGACCGTCTGATATGATAGGAATTTCAGGAGTAATGTGAGCCATAGATATAGAGTGGAAGGGGAGCAAAGTTTAGGGACTTCGTAAATTCACCACTTTGACAATTATTGGAGACTAGCAAAAGCCATGAAACATTGAAGTCGTGAAGTGTCGAAGTTGTGAAGTGTCAAATCCATGAAGTGCCGAAGACATGAAGTGCAAAGGAGCAGTTCGTGAAATCACGCAGGCCATCAGATCTGGGGCAGAGAAATGTGGAGTGCCTGCCTTGTTGATGACATGTCTTATACCATGTGGCATGGGTGCCTTATGGGGACACATGTCACATGAATTTTGTTGCTTTTGGACCTCAACCTGTCCATTTCTGGGTGACACATGACACACACTCCAAGTGTCCATGTCATGATAGGTGATATCAACATGCAATGTCATCTCCAGTATTATGGCCTCCAGGAATGTCCAACATCTCTATTGGAAAAAGTGTCGACGGCCAAAGTAGTGAATTCATGTAGACCGCCGATCTAAGATTGCTTCAATAATTTTCTCAATTGTTAGATCAAGCAATGGAAGGATGGCATAAGCACTTTGACATGTATCAATCTGTGGGGTTGAACGAATCGAGAGTTGTAATGTCTCGAAGTCCTGGAGTGTTGAAGTCCCAAAATGAATAAGGACCATCCTGTTGATATTTGGGTACCTTGGAAAGTGGTCTCCTTGTGTTTGTGATTCTTCAAACACAAAGTGGGATACTATTACCCTCATTACTTTACTTCATGATTCTAATTTCACTTTGACTTCAGAGATTTAAGTCAAAAGTGAAATATGTCACTTAAGTCATTAAAGTGACATTTAATTCACTTTGTGGGTGAGTTAGAGTATATAAATCAAACTAAGGAAAGTGAGTTTACTATGTGATTATTTTGGATTAGATCTCACCAATCGATTAAATTTGGCTAGATTGGACCTAGGCCATTGATATTTCAGGTTTTGTCCAAAGAGAGGCTAAAGGAGGGAATAGGGAAAATATAAGATCCATTCTTCACTTGAGAGGAGAGGAGAAGGAGGAGAGATCTTGGGAACATATCCTGAGGAGGAGAAGGTGCATAATGTCAAGAGTTTGGGAGGAGATCTATCTTGGAACTAGTCCACCATGGAGTATGGGCTACACCTTCGAGGAGGTAACATACATCTAAGGAGGGGCACACAAGCTTGTGGAGGGGCACATTCTTGGGAGAAGAGGCGCATAAATCTAAGGAGAGGTGGTTATTGAGGATGGTTCTTACTTGTTAAGGAGATTCACACTTAATGGTAGATGGAGGGCCCATGGAAATGGAGGGTGCACTCATTTGTGAGTTTTTTTCTTGAGTAGGGGTGCACTTGACTAAGTGCACACCACATATTTGGAGGGAGGGAATCTTGAGAGGAGGGACCTTCTACAAGGGCAAGGAAAAGGAAAGCAAGGGTTTAAAGGCACAAGGAATGCAAGATGAAAGTAAGAGGTAAGGAAAGAGGTTCAAAGGTTAGCAAAGGAAGAAGAGGGAAGGAAAGAGGTCCAAAGGTTAGCAAAGGAAGAAGGGTGCCTTACTTCAAGAGGCTAGCAGGGACATCTTCAAGGGACTTTAAGGCTTCTAAGAAGGGTTTCTATTATACTAGGTTCACTTGTAAATGTTTTCCATGTTTCATTTTTTTCTTTGAGGCCTTCTATATACATCTACTCCAAACTGGTTTTCCCCATGGGAGGTTTTCCCAGGGTCATGTTGACCAAAAGCATGTGTCAATTTCATGCATGCTTAGAATTGTTAGATCAACATTTATAGTTGTAAATATTGAGAGGAGTGTTATTTGTTTTGAGTTATATTGTATGTGCTAATCATTGGTATGGAAAAAAATTGCAAGGGAACCTCAAAAGGACACTTAACAACAAAAATTATTAGCAGAAAGTAACCAAAAAATTTGTTGTCCTAAAAGGAAACAAATGATAGTTTTGGAAATTCAAACTTAGAGCTAAAATCTAGTAAAAAATAGAATAGATTTAGAAGCCTAATAGTACCGTGTTTCTCTTCATGGTATCAGATCCCTTGGTGGCTATATTTGCTAATTTCTAGTGTATTCAGTGGATAATTTTGTGACAACTAGTTGGCATATTTTTGGACAGTGTTGACAAAGTTTGTGGATAGATTGTGGGAAGATTTTTTTATAGTTACAGATTGGATTTTTGAGACTTGTGGAAAATTTCTTTTCACACCTACATGGACATGAGTGAGGCTGATTTAGAAAACCTCTTATCACACATGTTTTGTTAGGAGTGAGGTTGTATTTCTACTATCTCTTTTAACACCTGTGTTGACAGGAGTGAGGCAATGTTATTGTGATTTTTTAACATCAGTGTGAGATTTAGTGGACAACCATGTCAGTGTTCCATATGCAAGCATAATATAGGCTAGACAAAGCTAGCAACTGGTCCCCTTGGAATACCATGATCACATTCACCTTAGAGGACATTGAACTATGGGATATAGTCCATGCTCCCATTCTTATTCCTCCTGTCACTACTCCTGTGTTGGTGGCAGAGTTAAGGAAGAGAAACATCAAGGAGAAAAGGAATATTTTTGATGGGGTGAGAGACCACGTCATTCCACATTTGACTGGTAAAGACTATGCATTTGAGATGTGGGATTATTTATGAAATATTTACCAGAGTCCAAACCAGAACAAAAATATGCTTCTGTAAGATAGGCTTAGGAGCATTAAAATGCTCGATTTTGAGTTGGTTGCATCATTTCTTGGTAGATTCACTCAGATCAGTGATGAGATATCATGTGTCGAAGAGATAGTGGACCCAAACTTTATGGTGAGGAAAAACTTAAACAACTTTACCAAACCACGAGATCCATTTGTTTGAGGCATTGTTTCTCGAGAGGTTATGCCTACTTGGGAGATACATTGGGATGGTTTCATATAAGAGGTGATGAGACTCACCTTAGAGTCCTTGGTACAACAAAAATTACTCAGGGTGATGAGGACCTTTCTCTATGGAATAAGGGAAAGAAGAAGATTGACAAAGGTGCTATACAAGGTTCCAAGGGAGGTGCCAAACCACAACTGAGTGGCAGTGGGAAAGAGAGAGAAATGAGCACAGTGAGATGCTTTTCTTGTGGAGAGATGAGTCATTATGCAGGACAATGTCCCAAGAAGAAGAAGAAGAAGAAGAAAAAATAGGATGATTCTTCAACGACAATAGAGGATCTTGAGTTCGATACATAGTTTGCGTGAGAGTGTGCATTCACCAGTTATTTGTCAATTTTTATGCCATCCAATGTTAGGTGGGGAGACAGAGTTGAGGAGGACCTATTGACTCATAGTAGTGATTCAAAGGGAGATTAGAATCATTATTTTAGGACACCATCTTCAATGGTGACTGGTCCATCTGGGACAACTTCATTTTCATAGTTGCTGAGATAGAGGGTTGGTGAAGGGGCTTCAAAACATCATATATTGATGAGGAGGAGCAACAGGGTGCCACAGAGGCTTGATCCTCACTTGGCTATATATACAAGTAGATTAGGTTCTTGATCCATTTTAGGTGGAAGTCACTTGGTGAGAAGCCAAGTTGAGGATCTTGGTGAGATGCCGAGATCTAGATACTCTTGGTGAAATACCAAGAGGGGGTGACTCTTGGTAAGATGCCAAGAGTAGTTGTCGTTGGAGAGATGCCAGGAGGTAGAAATCCTTATTGGGAGACCAATGTTGAGATCTTTGGTTTGATACCAAGGTCTAGGTGATATTGGATAGGTGGATATGCACTTCCATATATAGATCATGCAGGTTGAGAATATCTGTGTCACAGACTACTTTTGATGATTTGGGTACAACCATACTCATTGAGTAGTTTCCACTAGGAAACCATGTCCACTATAGGGATTATATTGGTGGTGAAGGGTACTTTCCTCAGTAAGAGGGAGCGTTGAGATTGGGGTACCTTGGAAAGTGGTCCCCTTGTGTTTGTGAGTCTCTAAACACAAAGGGGAAGACTATTACCCTCATTACTTTACTTCATGATTCTAATTTCACTTTGACTTAGGAGATTTAATTAAAAATTTAAATATGTCACTTAAGTCATTAAAGTGACATTTAATTCACTTTGTGGGTGAATTAAAGGACATAAAGAAAAATAATGGAAGTGGGTTTCCTAAGTGAGATTTTTAGATTAGATCTCACCCATTGATTAGACTTGGCTAGATTGGATCTAGGCCATTGATATTTTAGGGTTTGGTGAAAAAGAGGATAAAGGAGGGAATAGGGAAAATATGAGATTCATTATTCACTTAAGAAGAGAGGGGAAGGAGGAGATCTCTTGGGCACATATCTTGAGGAGGAGAAGGCACATGTGGTCAAGAGTTTGGGAAGATCTTTGGCTTAGCACTAATCCACCATGGAGTATGGGTTTCACCTTGGAGGAGGGCATATACATCTAAGGAGGGGTGCATAAGCTTGTGGAGGGGTGCATTCTTGGGAGAAGAGGAGCATCAAGCTAAGGAGAGGCGCTCCTTGAGGATGGTTATTGTTGAGGAAAGACACACTTGATGGGATATGGAGGGAACATGGCAAGGGAGGGCGTGCTCGTTTGTGATTTTTTTCTTGAGTAGGGGAACACTTGAGCTAAGTGTGCTCCACAGCTTTGGAGGGTGGTACTCTTGAGAGGAGGGAGCTTCTACAAGGGAAAGGAAAAGGAAAGAAAAGGTTTAAATGTATAAGTAGAGGAAAGGTGAAATAAAGAGGTAAAGAAATAGGTCCAAAGGTTAGCAAAGAAAGAAGGGTGCACCAAGGCAATGGGTGCCTTGCTTCAAGAGGATAGGAGGGACATCTTCAAGGGACTCCAAGGCTTTCGAGAGGGGTTTCTATTGTACTAGGTTCATTTGTAAATGTTTTTTGTGTTTTAATTTGTTCTTTGAGGCCTTCTATATACATCTACTCCAATCTAGTTTTCCCCAATCAAGGTTTTTCTAGGGTCATTTTGACCAAAAACATATCTGTCAATTTCATGCATGCTTAGAATTGTTAGATCAACATTTAGAGTTGTAAATATTGAGAGGAGTGTTATGTGTTTTGAGTTATATTGTATGTGCTAATAATTGGTATGATAAACACTTGAAAGGGAACCTCAAAAGGACACTTAACCAAGAAAAATATCAACAAAAAGTAACCAAATAGTTTGTTGTCCTAAAAGATAGCAAAGGACAGTTTTGGAAAGTCAAACTTAGAGCTTAAATATGGTCAAAGACAAACTAGATTTAGTAGCCTAATAGTACCTCTTTTCTCTTCATGTCCATCCCAACACTTGATTGAGTCCTATCCATTGGATTAAGTTAGTGGAAGGATACCGTAAGCGGAGGTGTTAACCAACGATAAGATGTCATTGTCACATTATGGCCACTTCGACAGGTATAACTCTAGGGGAGTTGACCGACTCAAGAGTTGTAATATCCTAGAGTTCTGGAGTACTGAAATCACATGGGCCATTGATGTAATACCCTTTGATATTTCTCGTGACCTTTAGATTAACCAATGGAAGGATAGGGTAAGAGCTTCGATGGGTAGAAATCTGATGGAGTTGAACGACCTGAGAATTGTAATGTACCAAAGTCCTGAATTAATTAAGGATCATCCATCCTAACAAAAGATTAATTTGTGATCATTGATCTCGTTGAATCCTCAAGATGAGGTAGGACCATCCTGTGAACAAGAGATTAAATCTCAATCATCCGATCTAGTAGTGGAGATAATATAGATGCTTCGACAAAGTGTACTTTGGGAAGTATTACTATGGAAGAGTGTATGAACATCGAAGTCCAAAGGACCTAGTTCTAGCATTGGTCTCATGATAAGGTAAATGGGTTTATTAGAGGTGTGAAAGGGCCTAGAAGTAAACAAGCATGCAAACATTTTCGAACAAGGTCCTATGTGGAGGAATAAAGAGAAAAGTGCCAAGGAGTGTCACTTAGATTGGATAAGAGCATGGTTTAGAGCCATTGTCACAAGAAAAGTGGATTGAAAAAATTTCCTATGAAGAATTTGAATTTTGTACTAATTTAAAGGGGTTGTCGAATAATTCAACAAGATCCTTTTGCAAAACAAAAAAAGGGGGTGAAAGTGACTTTTTTTTTCCGAGGAAGCCATAACTTTCAACTCAGATATCATATTAGGGAAAGAGTACAGTCATTGGAAAGATGATTCAAAGGAGAATAACATTGAATTGGTATAATTGGTATAATGAAATACATTTATTCATGAATTGAGCAGGAAAAAGACTTGTAGAATTGTTTGGAAATTTTTCTATAATATGAATAATTCTAACAAAATAGTTTCTTGAAAATTTTGTAGAATTAAGGGGTATAAACATATCAGTTCAGTATAATAATTAATATTCAATAAATGGAAGAAGGAGAGGAATATTAAAACCATGATAAAGAGGACAACGGGAAAACTATTAATGTTGGCAATGCAAAGACATAATAAAATGGGCACATGAGTATAGAGGAGAAATAAACCTTATTAGAGACTGTGAGAGGTTGATGAGAGAAAAAAATGAGATAAATTCTCAAGTAATGCAAAGCTTAAATTTGTTGCAGAGGCAAACAAAGAATGGATCAATTTCAAGATGGGAGGACGAGGGCATATATTGTGGGAAAAGAGATAACTACAACAGAGATAGATATTCAAGAATTGATAGAAAAACTCATATAAATCACTCACCTGACTCGAAAATAAAATTTTATGCATTGAAATATTCCATAAGAAGCCGAAAAGTGTCTCTTGTTAGGCACCAAAGAAGAAAACATGGATTGGAAAATTTACAAGGACAGTTGAAGAAGCTTAAGCCACCATCCTTTGATGGTGAAAGATAAAGGGAAGATGATGTCGAAGCATGCTTGCTTGGACTTAGGAGGTATTTTAAATTGCATAACTCCTCATCAAACCTATAAGCCATAATTTCCACATACCATTTACATGGGAAATTTTCTATGTGGTGGGATCAAATGAAGCAAGTTGAACACATTAATGAGAGTAGGATCACTTGGAAGAAGTTCAAGAAATATTTTCAGAAGGAGTACCTTTCAGAGCACTTCTATGACAAGAAAATGTAGGATTTCTTTGAACTCATGTTAGGAAGCATGACCATGGCGGAGTATGAAAATATGTTTTTGGGATTAATAAAGTATGTGGGGTTTATCAAAAATGAGAAATTGAAAATACAAAGGTTTATGTGGACTGACATCCTTTTATAAAGAGAAGATTCAATATGATGGACATAGGACTTTGTTTGAGACCATCATGAAGGCTAAGTAACTGTATGAGAAAGGAAAGGGCAGAGAGTATTTACAGAATTATTGGAATGATAAGAAGAAGTTGAAGTCTAACAATAGAAAGAAAGGATCCAAACCTCCTTTTAATATAAATATCCCAAATAAAAATAAGCCATACAACTTGCTAAGGATGAATCCAAGATAGAAGGCTCCTTGGGAAAATGGGGAATACCACCAATCCAATGTTGGGGATGCAAAGAATATCACTTGTACAAGGATTTACCTCACAAAAAAGAGAAATTGAAGACCGTGCACAACATTCAAGAGGCTACAACTCTAGAAGAAATGAGAATAATATATGAAACCTTAGATGATTGACAAGAAGAGTACCAATTCAATATGATTGAGGTATAAGGCAAAATCATTAATCAACCTATTTCTATTTTAATTGATTCAGGAGAAAGTCATTGTTACATTGATCCCAAAATAGTGGATAGATTACATTTGGAGAAGTAAGCTTGAAAAATCAAGTTTGTTTTGGCTAGCCACTAGAACTAAAAGGAGAATCCATGATATGGTCAAAGGTTGTTCCATAAGTCTTAATGGTGTGAATACTAATGTTGATCTAAATATTATACCATTGGTTTCTTATAATATTCTAATTGGAATGGATTGGTTGGACAAGCATCATGTTGTCCTATATTGTCATAACACAAAATTTACATGTGTTAATGAAGAAGGAAAACACATCATTGTGAAAGGAGTTCCAAGACCCATTTCCATAAGGGAGATTTCATCCTTACAACTAAAGAAATGTATTAGGAAAGGATGCCAATTGTATGCAACCCATGTGGAGGAGAGAGAAAGGAAAAAGGGGCCAAGCCTTGAAGATTTTTTGATACTACAAGAGGTTGAATATGTATTCCAAGAAATAACAAGTCTCCACCAAAGTCAGAGATATATTTTTCCATTGATTTAGTACTAGAAGGTATCAAAAACACCTCACAAAATGAGTGCACCAGAATTAAAAGAATTACAAATGCAGTTGATAGAATTGTTGAAGAAAGGGTACATATGCGCAAGTGTTTCACCTTGGGGAGCACCATTACTCTTTGTAAAAAATAAGGATAGAACATTCAGGTTATGTATCGACTTTAGACAACTGAATAAATCGATGGTAAAGAAAAAGTACCTGCTACCCATAATTAATGACCTCTTTGATCATATAAGATGAGAAAATATATTTTCAAAGATAGACTTGAGATCAGGATACCATCAGGTAAGAATCAAGGAAAAATACATCAATAAGACATCCTTCTGAACTAGTTATGGAGATTATGAATTTGTAGTGATGCCATTTGGACTATCCAATGCACCATCTATCCTTATGTGCTTATTGAATGACATATTCATAAATTATTTGGATAAGTTTGTCATAGCATTCCTCAATGACATACTTATCTATTCTAAGTGAGATGAATATCATGGCCATCACCTAAGATTGGTATTCCAAGTTCTGATGGAACATCAGTTGTATGCCAATATTAGTAAGTGTTCCTTCTACTAAGAACATATCCATTACTTGGGGCACATTATTTCAGAACAAGCTATAACAGTATATCCAGAGAAGATTGAAGCCATTAGAGGATGTCCAACACCTAGGAATGTTTTGGAAGTCAGATATTTTATGGGATTAGCTCGTTAATACATAATATTTATAGCAAGGTTCTCTAATATTTCTCATCCCATCACTTCTTTGCAAAAGAAGGGAATTAAATTTTGAATGAACATTTGAGTGTGAAGAGAAATTTAATTTGTTGAAAGAATCACTTACTAGTGAATCTATTAGAAATATTGTTGACCCAAATGAAAGTTTTCTAGTATGTACATATGCATGCAAGGAATAACTTGGGGGAGTCCTTACACAAAATGGACATGTCAATGATTATGAGTCCAAAAAGATTAAAGAACATGAGAGGAACTATGCCACACATGACTTGGAACTTGCTTCCATTGTTCACACATTGAAGATGTGGAGGCATTATCTCATGGGGAAGAGATTTGAATTAATAACATACCACAGTGATCAGAAATATATTTTTGAACAACCAACTTTGAATGCCAGGAAAACGAGATGACAAAATTTTTAAGTGAATACGATTTTGACATCAAGCATATCAAAGGAAAAGAAAATAAAGTTGTCGATGCACTTAGTAGAAGAGTACATATCATGCATGCTACAACCATTATTATGCATCAATCAGATTTAAAGATCATAATTTTAAATGTTGTTGTTACATATCAACATTACCTACATGAAAAAGAAAGCTTACAACAATAAAATGTACAACAAAAAATTAAAGAATATGAGATGAAGGAACATGCATTACTTATTCATAAAAATAGAATTTATGTTCCTAGTTCCGGAAAACTTAGGAATTTGGTATTAAAACAAATGCATAATGTTCCATATGTGAGACATCCCGGTTACCAGAAAATAATTACAGTGGTAAGAAACCAATTATTTTGGCTAGGAATGAAGAAAGATGTTGTTTATTACATTTCCATATGTATGGAATGTCAGAGAGTGAAGGTTGAGCATAGGCACCCAACATGTTTGCTACAACCATTACAAATTCCAGAGAAGAAATGGGAAGTGGTAACCAATGATTTTATAACTAAATTGCCAAGGAAAACAAGACAACATGATTCAATCATGGTAGTGGTTGATAAATTGACAAAAGATGTTCATTTTGTTCATGTCAAAATAAATCATACTGAAGATAATATTGCAGAAATTTACATGAGGAATATTGCTATGATGCATGGGATAACTAAGACAATTGTTTCAATCAAAGACACAAAGTTTACTTCAAATTTCTCGAGGGGATTTTTTAAAGGATTTGGTATGAATATGCACTTTAGAACAACATACCATCAATGATCAGATGGGTAGACAAAAAGAGTCAACCAAGCAATTGAAGACATGTTTAGGATGTATGTGATGGATAAGCCAACTAAGTGGGAATATTACTTGCACTTGGTTTAGTTTGCCTATAATAATGGGTATCAAGGTTCATTGAAAATGATGATCTGCCCAAGAAGGTGATATACAGGAGAATGTGACCATGCAAGCCATATCTCAATTTCTGACCAAAAACTCTCCTCAAGGGTGCAAATCTGAACAGAGGCACACCATTAGTTTGGGTGACCAAGAAAATGGGGATCCAGATCGGGGTGACCCGAGAGTGCCCAAGAGGTTTTGGTGATCTCATAGTGACCTCCGGGGATTAGTGTGAGAAGCCTAGTGAAACCATGGAAGAGGGCACACCCACTTCATTCCCAAAAAGAAGAAACTAGCAAGGGCATAAACCCTAGTTGGTGCACCCTCCCTTCTGCCTCTGAAAACTTGAAGGAAATGATTTTCTCCCTGAGAGAGTGGATAGATAATGAGATAAGATTTCTCTTAGATGTGGAAGCATGGAAAACAGAGTCACTAGGAGGCATCCATGAAGGAAGGCACACTCATTATTCTTCAGAAACCCTAAAAATGAAATTGTCATGAATCTAAAATGCAAACTCAGAAAAGAAAACAACCAAGACACATAGCTTCAAAAGAAAAGGTAAGAATGCTTTATTTTAGTCCTATTTCACCTTATATACCAAGAGAACCATTTATTTTACATATATTTAATTCATCATAAAAACGTGAAGAAGTGTCCCGCCTAGGTGATTGACTTGTGCACCCTAGGTGGGAATTCCCCTAGGTGGCCTCCTTGGCCCAATTCCTCCTTTTTTAAATATGGAAGCATCTCGGATTCCATGAGAAGATGCAAAAACTTTTTGTGCAATACATCAGTTGTGATCCACTTTTTCTGAGCTAGAGTTTGGCCTTGGTGGGCTACCAGATTTGAAGTGTATGTCTGATGTCTTGTAGAGCGGCTTTGAGTGTCCAGTATAGTGTGTTTGGCCAATGGGAGTTTGAAATAAGGAATTTTTTCCACTGGATGAGTGATGGTGACTGGTTCTTCCAAGAGGGAAGGCTCAAACAACTTTAAGTGATTCACATTAATGCAATTATGGATTCCCAATTATGGTGGCAGATCCAACCTATATGCATTTTCACCAATCTTGTCGAGTATTGTATACTGACCATATCTGATTGGGAGAATCTTGTGATCATGGCCTTTGAAGCACTTCTTATCCAAGTGTAACTAGACTTGATCCCCTGGTTCAAAGGCCAAGGAGTTTCTTTGTTTGTCATGGCATTGCTTGGCATGATCTTGGGATACTTTGAGTGCAGATGTGACTACATTGTGGCGTTGTGAAATTTGTCAGAGATGATACTGCTTAGGAGGCCAAAATGGGGCCAGACATGACATAAATATAGTTTCGTTGTTTGCGTTGTTGTAGTAGTCTTTGTGCATGGGATAAAAAGTGTCATTTTGTTGAAGTGGCATACCACTGCCCAGATTGCATCATGTTTCTTTTGGGTTGTTGGAAGTCCACTTAGGAAGTCCATTGAGATTGACTCCCAAGGTCGAGAAATAAGTGATAGTGGTTGATACAACCCATGCTTCCAGTTGGATGGCTTGGATTGTGAACATAAGGCATAAGATCTGATAAATTTTTCAACTTGAGGCTGCATGGAAGGCCAATGAAAATGGCATTGCAAATGTTGGGTGGTCTTTGTGGTCTTGATGTGATCCCCATAGGTTGAATCATGCACTTCCCTGATCATTAAGAGGTGGTCTTCTGAGTGTGGAATGCATAGGAAATTCAACTTATATAGACACCCATCCTGAATAGTGTAGTCTAGGAAGGGGGTATGATTGATCACTATGGGGCTTTGCAAAACTTCCCAAATCTCTTGAAATTCATTGTCAGTAGCATATTTATCTTTCCATGTGTCATAAGTAGGACAACGTACTTCAAGAATGGAAAGAACTGGAGTGGAAGGTCGACTTAGAAAATAAACCATTTTATTAGAGTTGTATTTCTTGTATTTGATGACTAAGTGAAATTGTTGAATGTAGGAGGCTCATTTAAGGTGCCTTTGTTCCTGAATATTCGATTGAGAGTTGATGAAAATCAAAGGGTGGTGGTCGGTATGCAGAATGGTTGCTTTACCCAACAAATAATGCCTCCATTGTTTGAGTGCTTGCACCAGACAATTGTTGAATAAGGTTGGTTGTCATTGATGTCAACACTTGAAGAAAGACATGTAGCACAAAGGTTTGGGTAATGGACCCAATATTATTTGATTTAAATATGACTAATTATTTTTTTTTCATTTTTGATAAGAACTAAATATGGATGAACTCCAAAGTGGTCCCCTTAAGGTGAAATTCCTCACGGGAAGATGCTTTGTGGAGTAAGAGAACCCATGCTTAATTGTGGAATAATGAGATGAAGGAAAGAGAATTTGTTAGGGAAAATATACTATATGGATAGTTCTTTTCATGTCATTTTCAGTGGTATGTGGAATGTCACATAATTCCTCACAGTTAGAGAGTTATGGCCATGAGAAGTTGGAGACCCTAGGTTTGGGTAATGGACCCAAGTTTGTTTGATGGGTAATGGTA